>JABTTQ020001975.1:0-146136 GCA_016081115.2 Rehmannia glutinosa | reverse complement strand
AGTAATTTGTTTTACCGTTTCTCGATTCGCCTCGTTGCCAGTAAGCTCCCTTGTGGCCTTTCGAGATCATTTTGGCAATTTGACCAATTTGATTTTCCAAGTCACAATGGATGCTTCGTTCCTTAAGATGCTTTCTTTATGGCCGTGAAATGGGTTTCCATTGATCGACGAATTTGGACAAGAAGTCCTCCAAACTTGGTTTTCAGCGTTGGAAACCTGGAGGTGCATCTAATCGGGAGGCGTTGATTAAAGCCGTTGACTTGATTTCAACTAAAGTTCGGTGTTGACGCCAACCTGGATTATGTTGTTGTCGAAAGGATTATTTTGAAAGGGTCGATTGATTACCTAGATAATCCACTTGTTCATGCGGCAGACGCGCGAGGGCAATCGTGGCTGCGCGATCCTCCACAAGCCTCGCACGATAGCAATGCTTGTTGTGGTGGTGGTTTTGAGCCGCTAACCCGCCGATTTTCTCGAGTTGAAGCCACTCGTGCACAAGCTAGTGTCACCACTGCGTCCCATTATATACTCCTACCACCGTTGGTCTTTCCTCGCACGATTGCCATTGATAGCCATTCATGGCCATTCCTTCTATGAGATCTTGGCGCTTTGTTGTTTTATTGTTCAATGTCCCCCCTGCCGCCGCATCAATCATCTGCCTTGTCGATGAGAGCAACCCATTGTAAAATGTTTGACTTGCATCCAAATGGGAAGACCATGATGTGGGGCATTTTCGCAGAATTCTTTGAATCTCTCCCAAGTGTCGTATAAGGTTTTCATCGCCCCTCTTGAGTGAATGAAGAGATCTCATTCCTCAATCGTATGTTTTAGCGGGTGGAAAATACTTTAGAAGGAATTTTTCCGCCATAATGTTCCATGTTGTGATTGTCCCCTTTGGTAAAGTGTTTAGCCATTGTTTAGCCCGGCCCAAGAGTAAATGGGAACAAGCGAACGGATGGCATCGCCGGAGACTCCATTTATTTTGAGACGCAATTTCGAGGAAATTCGCGATATGATTATTTGGATCTTCGTCCGAGGTCTGCCGAATTGAACAAATTGTTGCACCATTTGAATGACATTCGGTTTGATTTCGAAATTATTGGCCGCAATGAAATGGGCCTTACGATACTAGACGACGCATCATTCATAGATGGTTGGAAGGAGTCGTACGACATGGTTCTTTTTGTTCATCCGCCATATCGGGATCCTTGCTGCTAGTATCCTCCTCGTGGTCCTGTACCAATACTTTCCTCCTGTCTACGGCCATGCCCTGCGCCTCCAAATTCTGCGATCGAGTAGGCATGCACCGTGGGTAAACAAGCGAGGATTAGTATAATCCAAGACTTACAAAGATAGATACCTATAAAGACAATTGATGAAAATAAAAAATGATTAAATTAACAAAATAAGGTGTTCTTAATATTTACAATCCCGGCAACGCGCCAAAAACTTGATGGCTCAAAAAAGCTACCTTTAAAACCGTAGGCAAGTGCACCTATCGTTTTATAGTATAGATTATTGAGTACCGAGTATCATTCTCACGAGGATTGTAAGTACTAATAATTACCGTCTTTTTTGTTATTTAATCTAACAATTTTCAGAGTTTTTGTTTGATGAAAAAAATAATAAAGAATCTAAATTATCAAAGTGTAAAAATGAAGTAAAATTTGTAGAATAAGAAATCAAGAGATATAAGTGTGTTTGAATGTAAATCCTCTAGAATGTTTTTGTGATTTGACAAGTTAAAATTCAACCATAAGCCCTACAAAAGCCAACCTCTTTTAATAAAATCCCATGTTATGTGGACTGTAGAAATTCCCGATTTAAGTTAATCCCTTTCTCAAGGCGAAAACTCCTAATCTCAAGTTGATTAACTCGAATCTCTTTCTAGTTAAAACCCCAAGATTGCATTATAACGATTTATGAATTCCTTATTAGGGTTTGACCCTAATCCAGAAGATTTATGTCGTCATATATCTAGGATTGCATGCAACTCTTTTTCACTTATACAATTTCTTTTTCACCATAAATCTTTCGACACCGACGAAGAAAAGATATCAAATTAATATACCGGAAATATTAACTCAAATGAGATAAGCATGATATAAGAATCACACAAGACATGATAATTTTATTAAAAACATACAAACCTCAATCACAAATCCATTCTAGAGTTCACTACACTCAAACACTAAGGTTTTAGCTACTCATGATTTTGACAAAAGAGTAAATTACACAAGAAGATTTAAGATTGTAGACATGGTGTACTTATCTTTCAAAATCTTAATGACTTCTTCCTTGATTGATGATGTTGCTCCAAGTCTTCTTCTCCAATATTGCCCCAAGCTTTCTTCTCCAAGACCTCTTGATTCCAATTTACTTAATGAAGTGAATACAATGAATATTTCCTGAGTATCTAATGAATGAATCTCCAATCTCAACCTTCGCTTTTATAAAACCAATACATTGATAGTACTTCTTTATTAAACAATCACCCCCATTTTCCTGTTGGTTGGTGAATTCTTGTATTCAAGTGATGAGGAGGGACATGGAGACATGTTTCAGCAAAATAGGGTGTTAAAAGTGTACAAAAGTGGCCAAAATGGGTTGGTTGGTGAGTTTTCCCAAATTCCACAAAGAAAAAGTTGCAAAGAGGTCCCTGACACGCCAGTTGGGCAAAGACGGCCAAGTCGTACGGCCCGAATAAATTTGTCAAGACACACCGACACTACCAGAAATGACAACACGCCAGGCCGCGGTTGTACGACACGGCCAGTACGCATTACGCCAGGTCGTGTTCGTTCGGGCCTCGGTGCGTTTTTCCTCCTTTTTGATCCCTTTCAACATGGCCGTGTTCGTGACACGGTTTGGCCGCTGGACCCTTTTTCCAATTTTTATCCAATTTATTTCCTTCTTTTTGAACATGGCCATGTTACTTGACACCCCAAGTCATGTTGAGTGATTTTCTTGCCTTTTTCAATTAATATTGGCTTCACATTGCTCCAAATTGCTCCACCTATAATGTTAAACACATCACACGATGAAATGCTACAGAAATACTTGAGAAACTATGATTTTTCTAACAAAACAATTCAAAACTATTGAATTAATAATACAAAATATGTACAAAATGACACTTATCAAGTAGTAAGCTTTTTTTTGAAACAAAGTCTTCCTCCCAAGTACACTCTTCTAAAGAGGAGGTACGGACCCGAGGCTTGGAGAACCACCACCTCTTGGGAAATTTCCAAGGATGATCAGAGGGAGCTTCAATGAAAACAAATCTCTCGCGCCAATTACCCGAAGAAGAAGGTAGGTAGGTGAGGAATTTACAATTGGCTCTAGCAGCTTAAGTAAAGAAACCCCCATCGCTTTGTCTTCTTTGGAGGTGGTAATAGAGTACAAGGACCAAAAGTGAGCTACGGATGGTTTGACCTTGAAATACTTCACGAAGATAATGAAACCGAGAATATGTCTTCTGGCATTCAGAGCGAACTAGGTGAAGCAGACACCTAGGCGAACAAGAATCTCCTCTATGTTGAGGGTAGAGGAAAGTGTAACCTAGCATCAAGGGACGCAATGTGAAAAAGCAAAGCAATTAGAAGGGGGATTATTCATACGATCCTGGCGCCCTGGGATAATAATATTATATTTTGGGGGAAGGAAATAACGATGCCTAATATGAGAAGCTTTTCTGCGACGTACCTTAGATTGAATGATTTCATGAGTCCCGCATCGAAGGTCGAAGGAGTTTGCTCAAGCCAGACCTGAAGCATTGCTAGCCCTAGTGATAATGGCATTAGGTGCAGGGGATAGAACTTATTGGGTGAGGTCTCGGTAAATCTTGACCCAGAGATATGGGCTAGTGACATCACCGCTAGAAGAACTTGAACTTGATACAAAGTTGAGCTTGTAGAGCTCGAAACTACATTTATTTGTTCACTTGGGACCGGTTCAAACTAGTCCTAGGATCTATTTATTTCCCAAAAAGAATGTATACAAAAAAGAAGAGAATTTAGGAAGAGATAAGAGCTATCTAAAGAACTACAGATTACGTGGAGTAGGTACGATTTTCTAGAAAGGGCTCGAGGTCGGGAGGTCCTTCTTTCTTTTTTTTTGATCGAACCACGATAATGAAGGTCTTGGAGAAAAGTTCAGAGTTAGATCGAAAGGTCACAAATTTTATTTTTTACAGAGAAAGAAAAGAGTGAATTTTTTTCTACAAAGTGGTTTCACCCTATTTATAAGGGTTAGGGTTACCTGTTACCTAGGTGACCGATCAAAGGTCGATGGCATTGATGTGACAGGTGTAAAATATGAAGAAGCGACTTTTGCTATTCATATATATATATATATATAATAAATTTTGGTCATATTTGTAGTAACATAGTTCAATAGGTTAATAAATCGATCCCAAAAATCACGACCTCGAGAACCGGGGAATAATGATAAGGCAATGAGGTATTGTTTCACTAAAATACAACATGGTTTCTTTTCGGGGCCACGGGCTGCTTATGAACTCACCAAAGACGGCGAAAGGAACCCAACACGATAGATAATCAAGATCGCCCCGGTAGACAAGTATACCTTCCGAGATAGTTAAACTTGGCGCAACCCGAATCCTCACATGTTTGCAATGGTAATTATTTATTTTCTCACTTTTACCTTCTACTTTCATTGTCAATTCTCTATATACTCCTTTGAGCTCGACCGATTGGTGATCGGGGGTCTTAAACAGCGACCACTTCTAGCTAACCTAACGTGTACTTTTTCAGATTTCTTATTTCAACCCGATTAAAATCCAAGACCGGAGGTAATCACTCATCAACATCAATCAATAAGCTAATATAAAGTTTAAGAAATAGATTGACCACATAACTTTTAACATCATGTTACATCTACTCTAGGAATATATTTTCAAAGTTCAAAGGCAACTTAAATATTTACACTAAATATTACTCGTGGTTAAGTTACTATTGCAACTAACAGATTAAAACATTAACTATTCATTTTATTCCAATTTCTTGATTTGTGTGAATATCTCCAAATTTTGTTATTAAATATTTTCCTAACACACCTAATGTATGAATATGTTTTCAAGTTAAAAGGCAACTTATATATTTACATATAACGTTACTTGTAGTTAAGTTACTATTGCAACTAACACATTAAAACATTCCTTTCCAAAAAGAAAAAGGAAAAAGGAAAACCCATTAAAACATTAACTATCATCTTATTCAATTTTCTAGATTTGTGCGAATATCCCAAAATTTTGTGATTAAATATTTTCATACCATATTCAATATTAAAATTTTAATAAATGAATGCTAGATAAGTTATTATTATTGTTATGATGTCGCTTTTAGGCGATCATTCCAAGTCAACTGGTTGACTAAAATCCTCTTCCCAGGGGAGAAATCTTAAGTCTTCTTCTACTAAGTTGGAAAATCCTTCAATCGGGAACTTGCACTCGCACACATACGCAAACGTTAGAGGGTCCCTGTAGGTTGCCCTGTGGAGGCCTCTCCAACGCTCAAGTCAAGATGGTGAACGAGAGAATAAAACAAGAATTGAATATCAATTTAATGCGTAGGAAAATTATCAATTTATTAACTTACGATAATAGGAGAGACCTTTTTATACTTGGGAGATAGGCCCCATGGGCCGTAAGAGGATTCGCCCATGGCCACCCGCGTAGGAGAAATCCGCCAATGGGCACCCCTGACACAATTGGGCCGGTTTATTTATTAAGAGCCCATTAGAACAATCAATATTAAATAAATATATATAAATTTAATTATATATTAATTAATGAAATACCATTTTTGTCCCCAATAATTTAAATAATAAAAAACTTTACAGTTTGAATTCGGACCAATGTCCTAAAGTAACCCTTAAATTGCATAAGATAATATATTTTTCTTCAAACTTTTTAAAGCCGAGCAAAACTATAAATTGGTAATTAATAAAATTCTTAATTATAATATTGGGCAGCTTTTTTCCTGACAAACTTTTTTCTTGACAACTTCTATTTCTCCAATTCATTGTTTTACAAAATAGTCTTTTACTAGGCATGCACTATATGTGTTAATTACATATTTCTCATGTGAAAAGTAATTATTTAAAGTTAATTTTGCTTTGAATTGATTTTTTCTTCAAAAATATGGTAAAGTGCAAAATTTCTCGAGCGTGTACATCAATTTTGGGCTTGTATGCATGTGCATATCAATAATTAGAATTAAAACTAATACTCGCGTCTTATATGGAATTTGTCAAAAAAAAAAAAAAGGTTTTAGTGTTGCAAATTTATTTGTGATAGTTATAGGAGATCCAAAATACTAAAATTCAAATCTTGGAATACTATCATATAAATCGCCTCACTTCAAAATCTAGAAAAAGAATTTGTAAACTATATTCAATAAAATATCAAAGTATACCGTCGTTGTGTTTTAACGTTTAAATAGCCACTTAGTTAATTGTGCTAATTTTATTAATAAAAAATATCCAATAATATATCTTCCATCTTTTTAGAATAGTTTACTTATTTATATTATACTAGAATAACACCCGCCCGTGTGTTACATGGGATTTGTCCAAAGATAAAATTTTAGTGTCACAAATTTAAAAGATAACAAATTTAAAAGATAGTTTAGATAGAATCTTGATGTTTAGATTATTTTTTATCTCTTAAATTTGTCATCTTTTAAACTCAAAATATATATTTTGAACTAACAAAATATTTCTCAAAAAAAAAAAATCTTCGATAGATTTGATCTTTTCCAAACTAATTGTGAAAAATCCTTTATTTTTTGGATTATATTTTATCTTTCATAATCATGATTAAATTTGTTACTTTTTCAATTTTTCATATTTTAATTTTGTACATAAAATTGCCACATAGATAAGTGTGAAGTTCCATGTGGAATTGGGAGGATGATAAGTTGACAAATGTCTAAGAAGAATGAGGTAATAACATTTGTCAACTTATTTTTTCGTTTAGTATATAGGATAGATTTAAATCTTGTAGTAACAAAAATCAAACTAAAAAGATGCATATAAACCAAATATATTTTTGATAGATAATATTTTTAAATGTATGTCAAACCCCAATTTCTATTGGTTGTTAGATTCCTTGATGTATTTCTAATTTGTTGAGAAACATATATAGTGGTTATTTGATAGATCCTATGGTATAATCATTATTCGACCTGATCGATAATTGAATTGATTGAATTATTTTAACTTTAATTGTTGTGATAGGCTCATTTATATCTATGATGAGCTTATTTAGTTTGGTTTGAATTATTTATAATTGTGAATATAATTGGTTAATGGTTCAAAACATAATTTATAAAAGTAATTTGAAACATACGTTGGAGTTAGCACAAATCTGATATTAAAAGATAAACCAAATATGTTTTTGAAAGATAATATTTTTAAATGATAGTGTAGATAAATCCTTGATATTTAGATTACTTTTTATCTCTTAAATTTGTTATTATCTTTTATAATCTTTTAAATTCAAAAATATATTATGAATTCAGCTTTAATTTGTTGATAGGAATGTCACATGGATAATTACTAGTCTTTTACCTTCGTACGATGCACGGATGAATATCTCAGTTAGGCATCTGTTTTGTATTGTTACATGTATATTTTTTAATAATTCTTATGAATTATATCTCCCGAATTTAGGGATGGCAACATCCCCATGGGAACCATTCCCATTGGTATCCGAATTGAATGGGATAGAAAGCCTCAAGCAATTCTTGGGATGAGAGCGTGGAAAAGGATTATCCGCTTTCTAGAATCGGGATGAGACATTGATGATATTTATATTTTCGTCCCCACTTTCTATTATGATTAGATAAAAAAGGGGATTCTCCATTGCCTTCCCCACTTCCCCGAATATATATATATATATATATATATATATATATATACATATATATTGTATTTACCTAATATTAGTATTTATTCTCTTTATAAATTTTTATTTTATTAATTCTAAAAATTAGACTCATAAATCTTTACAATTTTACTTATTCTCATTCTTTATTTTACAAATTTTGGATTTATGTTTTTCTATGTTTAAAAAAAAATAGTGATCGCAAAAGATTTAAAATTTTAAAACAAAAATAATAATATAAAGATAATTAATTTGATTATAAATCATACGATTGAACAATAAAAAATAAATTATTATAATCTATAAAAAATATCTTTAAATACGAAATATTTGGTTGTGTGAATATGAATTGTATCTAGTTATGGAACATATTTATTTATAGGAAAGTAAAAGTTTGAAAAGCGTTTTAACTGCCCAATGTTAAATTTTTTTACTATCCCAATGCTGAATATTTAATACATTATATTTTTAATACAATCAATAATAAAGTCATTTCAAATTTTAATTTTTTTGGGGGTTTAGAAAATTGAACAATTGTAAAATTTATTAAAGAAATTAAACAAAAATCATACTTTATACTTAACAACCAATTTTAAGGGAAATGAAACATTTCAAAAGGCAAAATTATTTTATTTTTATATATATCACATATAATAAAAAAATTATCAAAAGACAAATTCATACCTAATTCCAAATATAGAACTTTGAAACTTGAATATCAAAATATGTTGATAAATATAAAAATAATTTCTATTAAACGAAAAGTATATTAATATATAAAAATCAACTAAACCCAAATAACAACTATACATATATCACAAATAACCAAAATACATGAATATATAAATTGATATCCAATAAACCGAATTCATAATTTCTAAAGCCCATTACAAATTACAAAAAAAAAGTGGTAAACATTTATTATATAATTTTTAATTTATATATGCAATATAAGTGTCAAATCAAGAACGTAAATAAATGATTATTTTGATATATTATATGCCAAAAACGTATCAAAAATGAAAATATCATTAATTTTATTTTATTGATCTAACCAGCTTAGACGATTCAAATACCACCCACATTAATCCTTATTGACCAAGACAACCACTAACACCACCACAACCATATCATTTGTTCACCGCTAATACTTTTTAAGAGGAATATAATACTTTTTTGGAGGACTACTAATACTTTTCAGAGAAATACTAAAATACCTTTAATGGAAAAAACCTAATACTTTTCAATAAGATTACTAATACGTTTTAGGGAAATACTAATACTTTTGGCAGAAAAAAATAATATTTTTCATGAGGATTACTAAAAAATTGCTCAAGGGTTACTAATATTTTTCGAGTGGATTACTAATACATTTCTAAGGAATTGCTAATACTTTTCAAGGAAATTAATACTTTTATGGTTGCCTAATATTATGTCACCGCTTAATACTTTTCAAGGGACATTTAACACATTTTTAGGTGGATTGCTAATACTTTTGAGACAAAAATCAATATTTTTCATGAGGACAATTAAAAATATTGTTCAAGGAGATTACTAATACTTTTCAAATGTACTACTAATACTTTTCAAATGTAATACTAATACTTTTCAGTGAATCGATACTTTTAAAGGCCCCTAATATTACAAAAATGCCACCGTCCTAAACAATCGTATAATCAAATCCCATAAATATCGTTGGGATTGAATGGTGTACAATGAGTTATACAATGATGCACTATTAGATATAAAATGATGTATAGCCAGTTATTAAATGGTGTACAGTTCATCTATTAAAATGGTGTACAATTTCGATTATGGAAACGTGATATTAATCAATCCCTTAATTGTAGGGCGTGATTTATGGTATTTTGCTAGTTACTATTATGCCTTTCCACCTATTAATTAATTGATAAATCAGCTTATTTTTAATAGCAATCAACCATTGAATAAAAAGGTGTGGATGGATGGGATCAATCCACACCGCCACCTGCAGAAGAGGTCACACGAGATCTCATCCCTATATATATATACACACACACACACACATATTTATATCAAAAAAAATATCAAAACAACAAATTCATATATAATAGTCCAAATATACAACTTTGAAAGTTGAAAATCAAAATACGTTGATACATATAAAAATAATTTATATTAACATGAAAAGTACGTTAATAAATATTAAAAATAATTTTCTATATATATATATAACACTTTTATGAATATGTTTTTATTTGAAATACAAATTTAATTATTATACATAAATATATGTAATGCTATGTATGTATATATGTAATATATATAATATTTGGATACATATTATGATACATTTTCTTCAATTAAAATAAGTATCTTTTAATTGAATTTAATAAACTTAAATACATTTCTATATAATTATGAAGAAATAACAACTATACATATATAACAAATATCAAAATACATGAATTTACAAATTGATGTCCAACAGCCAAAATCTATAATTATTATAGCCCATTACAAGATTTTTAGTAAATATATCTTATATATTTTTGTTTTTTATGTTTGTTTTTATTTTATATATGCAATGTGGGGTGTCAAATTGATGATCGTAAAAGACAATTACTTTGATATATTATACGTCAAAAAGGGATAAAAAATGTAAAAACATTTGTTAAATTCTACAAAATAAAAACAAAAAGACAAATATAATAATTAATGCAGTATACACACAGAATTGGAAGCTTATTTTTATATACTGCTTTGTTATTATATATACATATTGATTTTCCATAATTAATTTACTAATTACCAAAATTAATATTACTTGTTATAATTATATTTTACTAATTCTAGAATGGTGTTTTAGGCGGAAAAATTTTTCACTACTATTTATAAGTGACTTGGTTATTTTTTTTTTTTTTTTGATAACTCAAACCTGCGCTTACGCCCGACTATGCGAGACAACAAAACGCCTCTCATCCTCATTGCGCCCTTAAACCGCGGGATGTGCACGACCAGCGTTGTTCGACGGTTACAACCGATCCTCCCAAGTAAAGAGAACAATTATGTTCGACCCCCAATCTACTAATAACGATCTCTCCCCGAATCGAACCCACACGATGCTATTCAAGATGAGTTCCCACCAAATCTTCACCACCGCATATGCCCCGGGAGCAATTTGATGGAGCAAGGATATGAACCCCGACCTCCACCCCACAAACAATTTGATGGAGCGCGGATTTGAACCCCGACCTCCATCCCACAATCGTTGTGGTGGCCAAAAAGCGGCTAAGCCACCTGGTTGTGACTTGGTTATTATATATATAGATAAAGTAGACATATAGAATTGGGAGAATGAGAAGTTTACACATGCCAAAATTAATGATGTTGTTTTCTTTTTAGTATATAAGGTTGATATAGATAGATTGTTTTGGTTATTTTTCGCATTTTATGTTATTTTTTTTTTATATTTTAGATTATATATGGATAAATATTTAGGAGAATGATGAGTTGCCACGTGTCTCGAAATAATGAGGCTTTTAGTATATAGGGTTGATAAAAGTTAATTACAAAAATTATCCTGAAATTTAGTCTAATTATAAAAAATCCCTAGTTATTTTTCAAAATTACAAATTACAAACCTAATGGATTGTTTGTAATATTTTAAGGAGATATTTGTAATTTTGAAACATAAATGTAGTTTTTGTTTGAAAAAATGTAGTGTTTTTTTTTAAAAAAAAATTAGGCTAAACCGGTAATTTTTATAATTATCCCAATAAAAAATTGGAAGGCGCCGTAACAACAATTAATCATGATCCGCACTAAAGACAGTAAAGAGGGGGCAAATTGGGTATATCGGTCGAAAAATGGAGGTGTTTAATAAGGGAGTTGAGCGAGAGGCGGGAGGCCCAGGCAGGCAATTGTAAAATTGTTATTTGTTATTCATAGTATAAAAAGGTGTTCCTGGACGCAAAATGTCTACCACCAACAAATGCGCTGTCCTCTGTTGGTCTCTCTCGCTCTCTCTCTCTCTCTCTTCGAGAATTTTCGTACAGCTCCAAAAACCTCCAGAAAACAAAATTAGTATAGAAACTGCCAAAAAAAAAAATATAAAAAAGAAAAAAGAAGGTAGAAATTTTTTGAAATTCGAAAACAAGGGAAACACCTCAAACGATCGCAAACCCTAGAAGTCACGCGACTCTACTCTGACGGGTTTGCCGATCAGACATTGATAATTTCCCTTATTTGATTGGCGTTGATTATAATTTTTACATAGAAACATTTTCTGACCGTTATACAGGTGCGTCTCTTTTCTTTATTCCAATTTCACACTTTTGAATACATTTCGTTTTTCCCATTTTCTTTCGATCTACAAGATTGATATGGTTCGGTTTGCCATTTGTTGGGGACAAGAAAGGAGGGGTAAAAGGGGAAGAAGGTTTGGCTTTTTTGCTTTGGAATTTGAATTGCAACGTCGTGTGATTAGGTTCGTCGTTTTTGTGGTTGAATGCTCAGATCTGCTTTTGGTATTTATTGGCCTTGGTGGTGTCGGCTGGAATTTTCCAGTTATTTAGTTGTTTTGATGTGTGCGTGTTGTTAATTTTGGGGTCTGATTTTATATTGACATAATGGTGTTTGTTTGTTTGTGCATAAGAGTTACATAATTCAAAATCATGTCTTTCTATTGAATTGCTTTTAGCTGAGCAAAGAACTTTTGTAACTGGTGGAATTCATTTACTTCTTGATGCCTATATATCGTTGTGTCATATCTCTGGATTCATGTCTGCAAACAGGGCCTGTGGGGAAAAAATGGCTTAAAATCATTTCAATTTTATGGGTAAATGGTTTCCATTTTTCTTGGCATTTTATCATGTCAACTCACAGATTCATGATGAAGCATTCACACTGATACAAGTTCCTTGTATACGTACAGTGTTAGGAAACCTTTTTCCTTTTGAATGGATTGATTAATTTTAACAAAATGATTCACACTATGTAGAAAATGTCAGTAAATGTATTCTGATTTGTACATTACACTGATATGTAGAGAGGACATGTCACTCTCGAACAATTTTTGTGATATTTGATCTAGTTGGTGTTGCATACACCTGTTGGTTGATTTTTTTAAAATATTGTCAAAACTTGGTTTCACTTGAATCTCTTTCTTTTGTAGACTGTCGCGGTACATCGCAATATTATATCATGGTAGCCACTGCTGCAGTCGCTGCATTTCTCCCAATAGCTTCTCCAGCTTCAGATTCCTCTGGAAAAACACCAGGAAAGATCATAGGAGGCATCCCTGCAAGTGTTGATGCCCGTGGTACAAGCGCTAAATCAAAATCCAAATCTTCAGGAAAATTACAAGTTAAGGCCAGTGCACAAGCCCTTCCCAAGGTTAATGGAACTAAGGTCGGAACTATGGATGGTCTTAAGACTGAAGATGAGGTGACATTGTCACCTCCCCCAAGGACATTTATCAACCAATTGCCTGACTGGAGCATGCTCCTTGCTGCCATTACAACAATATTTTTGGCAGCAGAAAAGCAATGGATGATGCTTGATTGGAAACCAAAACGGCCAGATATGCTTGTTGATCCTTTTGGTTTGGGGCGGATTGTGCAGGATGGTATGGTATTTCGCCAAAATTTCAGTATTAGGTCATATGAAATAGGGGCTGATCGGACTGCTTCGTGGAGACATTGATGAATCATTTGCAGGTACATGCTGGAACTCACTATAAAATGCATGATGTATTTTTTCCCCTGGAATCATGACTTTGTAAAAAATTTGCTCTCTTCTTTTTATGAACTTGCTTAATCTTTTTACAGGAAACGGCCCTGAACCACGTAAAAATGCTGGACTGCTTGCTGACGGCTTTGGTTCAACACCAGAGATGTGCAAACGAAATTTGATTTGGGTAGTTACTAAAATGCAGGTTCTTGTGGATCGTTATCCTACATGGTTAGTTCTTGATACACTTTGCAAACTTGATCTTACTATCATGTGGTTGGAAACTTGAACCTGTTATGTGATTAGTTCAAATTTGATGGCCTGAGATGTTTGTCTTGCAGGGGTGATGTTGTTCAGGTAGATACTTGGGTAGCTGCGTCTGGGAAGAATGGTATGCGTCGAGATTGGCTTGTGCGTGATAGCAATACGGGTGACGTATTAACTAGAGCTTCAAGGTTAGTAAATGTTCAATTGGTTCAAGGTAACATATTTTTTCAATGGTAACACTTTTATTCTCTGTCAGTAGACCTGCAGTAGCATTTATATTAATTAATGGATTGTTACTCGATAAAGCCGGTTCTTTCCTTCTGAGAAATTAGATTAAATTTTTGAGAGTGAAGAAGAGTGGAAACTGATGCTTGATTTCTCTTCCCAGCGTCTATCTTCTAGATATGATTTTCAACTGTATTTTTTTTATAGATTGTGAGTTCCAGTTTAACTAACTGAAGAATCTGTTATCTTGGTTGTTTTGGACTACCGGTAGTCTATGGGTGATGATGAATAAAGAGACGAGAAGATTATCTAAAATTCCAGATGAGGTCCGAGAAGAAATAGGTGGCTATTTTGTGGATTCTCCTCCTATTGTGGATGATGATACCAGGAAGCTGCCGAAACTTGATGATAACACTGCAGATTATATCCATACTGGCTTGACTGTAAGCAGCATGCTACCATATATTAAAAAGTTATTTCGTATCCCACAATTATGTCATGTTCCATTTATTTTTGCATTCTCAACAGACATGTTCTTTGCATGCAGCCTAGATGGAGTGATTTAGATGTAAATCAACATGTGAATAACGTGAAATATGTTGGTTGGATTCTTGAGGTAAACACTTTCATTGCCTCTTCCTTTTACTTTGTAAAGTGTTACTGATTTTTGTTATTTCAAGTGCTTGAAACTAATTTATGTAGGATATGACCTCTTGCTCTTTACCCGTTAAATGCTTCAAAATAAATTTTTGTTTAGGTCGTGATAATGTTTAATTCTCAGAAGCCATCAAGTATGAAAGATTTTATCAGACTTGATGATGTTCTCAATGAAGATCTTATCCATGTTGGGATGAATAATCATTGTTATATGTTACTGGCTTCATCATAGAAGATTCTAATTTGGCGCAAACTCTATGCGACAAGTCAGTGTTTCATATATTGTTTTTTGCATAGGCATATAACCGCATGTCCATGAACATGGGGAGTATGTTTTGTCTTTTACAGTTCTTTCTAATTGTCATCAATTTCAAATTACTAATAGGTAAGTTCTATTTCATTTTTAAACTTTTAGATAAATGTAAATAGGGTAGAATTTATTTTAAACAATTCCAGAGGTGCATTTTGTCAGTTGGCTAGTATGTTGTGAGTTTGGTTTGCTTCTGGGGATACTGAGGTGTAAAATACCTGCATGAATGGAATACATAAAATTGTTAATGAAGAAGCAGTAATCCACATATTTTTATGCAATCTGAATATGCAGTGTCAATGGGGCACATCTTTAATTATTTGTTTGGTCAAGAGACAAGTAAATGTTTAATATCATTGAAGACTTACGAGTGTTTTATCTGGTTGTCTCTTGATCCATCCTTTTACTTTGTATTTGTAAAACTTGCTTTCTATAAAATGAGAAAAGTTGCAGGGATGTAAGAAGTCCATGCAATTGCCACTTGAAAGCCTACTGCCCTTTCTGGTTCCTCGATCCTACTTCCTAGTTCTCTGCAATAAAATTTTGATAACTGTGAATTTCTTCTTCCTCTTTACCAGATAATTTTGGGTACCTACCAAAACATAATAGATAATGGTTGCTACTTACCTTATACTTACGTAAACCTAATAGACAATGATTGTTACTTACCTTCTACTTACGCAAACCTAGAAGACTGGATTTTATGTAGACAAAATGAGCTGCATGATAGTTGAGCTTCAGTAAGTCAACAGGTTTCTTTCAACTATCCATTCGGATACAGACAGTCACATGTATTTCAGTGCGCCACCATTTGAGCTTTGCCCAAAGTCCAACAACTTGGGATGAATTTTTAATGCTGTTTTGCGTCATTGTCTATAAAACTTTCTTAAGAAGTGCTTTTTCCACCCACAAGTATGTCATGGTTTCTATTGGACTGTACATTGGAGGTCACAGTTTCTTGAACTTGTTGACGACTGGCATAGAAGTCTGAATTCCCGTGCTTGCTTTAGCTCTGCTTCGAGAAGAATTTTAGCCACACGAGTCGAAAGTAATTATAAGGCGGTATAGAGTTGATTTAACTGGGTCTTTCTTTTAGAATGAATCAGACCCTTAAGATTGCTATTTCATTTGGATTACGGTATTGAGCATAATAATAAATAATATTCTTGAAAACGAAAAAGTTTCAGTTATTTTTCATCTGAAATGATACTATATTGTGTTACTTTTGGGTTTAATTGCAAGACTGGTCCCAATTACAGGGTCATAGCAATTTTGGTCCTATAAATATTTTACATAGCAATTTTGATTCCATAAAATTTTGATTCCGTGCAATTTGGATCCCATAAGTTTTAATTTGTGCAGTTTTGGTCCTACAAGTTATGATTTTGTGCAATTTTGGTCCAAAATACCCAAAATACTATGAACGTTAAAAGTTACAGGACCGGAATTGCTATTTTGACTAAAATATAAAATTGTCAAGGACCAAAACTGCCATATCAAGAAATTACAGGACTAAGATTGCCAACCCCTAAGAGTTATAGGACTAAGCTGTTGTTTTTGTCATGTGGTTCGAGGTGATTTCCATTTACTGTGACAAATTTTTCTTGCAGAGTGCTCCATTACCAATCTTGGAGACTCATGAGCTTGCCGGTATGACTCTGGAGTATAGGAGGGAGTGCATGAGGGACAGTGTGCTGCAGTCCCTCACTTCTGTTGTGAACAAGGGTGTTGGCGATTTGGCAACAAATGGTTTCGTTGAGTGTCAGCATTTGCTTCGATTGGAGGGTGGTGGTGAAATTGTGAAGGGTAGAACTCTGTGGAGGCCCAAATACGTCGACATGATTGGGAGCTTGGGACAGCTCCCACCAGAAAATGCTTAGTGCCATTTGTCTTTCTTCTTCACTGATGGAGTGTGGAGGAAGGTACTCTTTGTTGCTGTCTGCTTGAATACTGCTTGTGCTCATCCATCTTTTCTTATTTTGTTAATCAATCCTATGTAATATCCAGTCTTAATTTATGTTTTTCTTTTTTTCTTTTTCCGATTTTTATTAATTTTTTAATTCCTTTTGATAAAGAGACAATCAGTTTTAAGTCATTGTAAGTACCTCTCTCTCTCATCTTTAGCTGGCTGTCATTCAATTACCAGCTGCACAGAACTGTGGCATGTGCCGTCTACTAATGTATCTTCTGCCCATTATTTATTGTTTGCAAGGAAAGTTGGTTCATAGGGGCTGGTGGTCCATTTACATTACAGTTGAGCGGTTTCTTGCTCAATATACAATTAGTGATTGTTAAATGAGCTTTCCACACGTTAACGCTATTCGCGGCTAAAAATTGATTTTGCCAACTACCTTTTCGGCCAAGATTTTAATATTATTTATGGCCTTTCAATTGTTATATTTTGTTGGAGGGTATATTTATCCATCTGTTTTCTTTTTTTATTATCCAGATAAGGAATTTGATTTGACTGATATTCAATTGATTTGGAATCCACTCGAGAGATTCCGATAGTTAAATTTATTACTTAACCGATGCAATTGTATCCCCATTTTCCCTTTAATATTTTATTATTAATTAACAATTTACTTGTCAAACTTATGTTCATTTAAAAATACAACTTGACGTACGAATTTGAATGACTATTAATTCAAGCATAGTAACAAACGTCATTTAGGAACAATCGTTAGCTCTTAAAATTTATAATTTCGTCATTATTTAGGATAATTTGATAAAAGGATAATTTCTATATGTAATTACTTCATGATAATTTTTTTTGTTTTTTATTTTTTTATACTACGTAAGCTTTATATACACCAAGATCTCAAATCCACATGGAAAGTCTTTGGATGGTACTAAACTCCCCATTCTTTACAGTTTGTCTTTAATTATTCTATCCCAAATTATTAGTTCCCATTTCATCAGATTTTTTTGGAGTTTCACTGCTCTTTTTTTGCCCCCATGAAAGAACATCTCTGGGAGTAAAACTGAAAATTTACAAGAATGGCCAATTTTCTGTGTTGACGTGCGTTTTGGTCAACAAACAAAATATATAAGAAATTTAACACGTGGAAATATAAGTGTGCGTAATACGCGTTTATTTATGGCTAATTCTGTCTTTTTTGCATAATGCCGAGCTGAATTATTGGGGTCGGTCTTTCTTAGAATCTCGCGTTTACAGGTCTTTTTTCTTTATGTCTTTTTTTCTCTCTCTCTCCTTTTCTCTTAAAATGAGGATCTTTATACCCCTCGAGTAAGTGGGTTTTCCAACCAATCGTCTTTGCACTAATCAATCACTAATCAAGTAAAATAATTAAAAAGGACACATGTCCCTCTCTAATCGTGCGTGTCGCCTAACTCTTGCCACTTGGTGACTCATCTCTATAACTTTCGACGTACGGTTTAGCTCGATACCAATAAAGTCTTAGCATGGGCAAGTATGGACAAATGGTTATTTTTATGAATCATGCGTTTCCCGAAATTTGGGCTCGGGGTCGGGGCTCAGCGATGCACTTTGTGGTTGGGCTCGTGAGCGGGCGAGCCTAATTCATGACGTGTCACCGCGCACCGCCATCGCGTCCACCACTGTCCCTCCACTCCTCGGATGTGTGCTAGGGCGATGGCGTGGATTAATTTCTTCCACTGGCTCGGGCGTCATCAAAGGCCCCCAGTTTAATTCCGAGAGAAGAATTTCTAAAGTCGGAGTTAAACTTAAATGCTAATGATAATCATTTAATGGGAAACGGAATTCTCAAAGGTTTTGTTCATTCGTGACATCTGTCGCGTAGTGATTAATGCCTGTAGCGGCGCATTAATTGTGGTGCCATAATGACAGACACGTGGCATCTTGTGGTTGGACCACGCTTTGGAATTGAAAAGGCATATCGGTTACGTCGGCGGTGGAATGGGGGCGTGGCGTTTTTTTCGACATTTTCGACGGCTTTTGAGTTTGAAAAAGCGCGTCTTTTCAAATGGACATTTCGTTTATCGAGGGAACTCCATCTATAAATACCCCTTTTTCCTCCATTATTCATTTTCGCATCCATTATCCTTTGAGCTGGGATCGATTGAAACCGAGCGGAAATTTCGGGTCGGCTTCCAAAGTTCGAGACTTCAAACTTAGGTATTTTTGAAATACCCTCCTTTTACCTATAAATGTCTTCTTTTGAGGATAGTAAGAGTCGTAGTTATAGCGTAGAGGTTGAAATCGAAGATCCCCTCCGAACCTTCTTTATTTCTCACCAAAGACGGCCATCTCCGCCTTATAGTCCGAGCATCATTCGGATATCTTCTCCAGTTCTTCTCGAGGTGGAACGTCTTTAGCGGACGCATACTATTTTTGATCCGGCGCCCGATGGATCGTTTTTAGAAAAGAACGGTGTATCGGCCCGACCGCACGAGAGAGTTCCGACGAAGGATCCCCAGAGTCTTGATCTTAGGCAAGATATCGTTAGAAGAAGAGAGAATATGGACCCATCGGGCCGGAGCGTGATAACGTGGAGCGGGTAGACGAACCCTCCCGAGATTCGAGGCCGGAGGGCCTCAGTGCCCATGGGCCATCGTAATGGCGACGGTCGGCAAGGAGGAGGCCACTCGCCCGTGTCGAGCCTCGGTGGGCGCCGTGTGATATAAACGATATCCCTAGCATCTTGATGATCCGGGAGGTGGAAGAGCTCGGCGAGGTATCGTATTCAAGTGGCATCAATTTTTGGGTCTAGGATGGCATAGAGGTTCTCGACTACCCACGGCGAGTTGCTTGGCCATATTTGTCGACCTCCTATATGGGTTGCGATTTCAATGCCGCTTTCCTCACGCGGTGGTTTTGCAAGTGGGGTATGCATCCGGCCAGTGCACCCTATTTCTTGGGGTAGGATCATCGGCCTCCTGGTGATGTTTCACCTAGAAAAATATCCTCGCCCCAAATTCAAAGAGATGAACGAGCTTTTTATTTGGCGGCGACTCCTTCATCTCGGGGTCAACCGTCCGGGTGGTATTATGTCTGATTGACCCTGGGTATCCGACGGCCTAGTGGAAGGTCTCCTTCATCTTTGAAGGAGTGGAAAGATAAGTGGCTCAGGGTGAGCGGCGAGTGGCAAGCTCGCGTGGAGGATGGAGCAAGGGAAATGTTCTTCATCCTCCATCAAATTTTGTTTTTGGTTACGAAAAGTCTATCTTTTCTCCTTTCTCTCGCTTTTGCTTTTTTATTGTTTCCTTTTGTGATTGACTTTTGCTTCTTTTTTCGTCTTTTTACCTTTATAGAGAACCGGGCATCAAAGGGGCCTCTGTCGGCCACCTTTATTCGAAGGCTCAAACATCCAGGCCTGGGCATCAGGGACAGGCGGATTGAGAGATTGGCCACTGAGGCCAACTTAGCCGCAGCCGGCTTGAGGCCTGCTCTGCCCGCCGACCTCGAGGCCGAGGGGCTCGGGACGAGGCGGCAGAGCGGGAGGGGGAGGCTGGGAGAGAGCCTCAGCAGAATCCTCCAGGAAATGAAGTACGGCCCCACTCTCCGGGGGAGCAGCCGGCTCGAACAGAGCGAGCTGCGCCGTCTCCTGCAGCGGCCAGCCCCGTGGGCAGATCGTCTGTGCCCATTGGGCAAACGCGGACTCCAGAGCCGCCGAGTGCAGCTGCCGTTCGAGGTAAACATAGTATTTCTTACACTCTTCCTTTCGAAATGTTCTTCGTGTTCCTTTAATCTTTTAACGGTGGTCGCTTTTTGTAGGGCGTGGCTTGGATTTGCGTGCATGCCTTCGCAGCGTGAGGAACACGGCCGCGCGTTGGACTCGGGCGACTACCGACCAACCTGCAGATGCGGAGGCGGCTCAGAGAGCAGATATCCGGGCTGGCAAACGTCCCGCTGATGGAGTACCGGAGGCGGTGGAACCTCCTCTTCAAAGGAGAAGAGGAGGGATTGTGATCGAAGAGCCCGGGCAGACCGAAGGAGCTGGTCAGACGGCGCCGGAGAATCCTGAACAGGCCCCAGAAGGGGGAGGTCCGCGAACTTTCTCGGACGACCTCGGCCGGGAGGGTCACTTCATCCCTCCAAGTCGGGTGAGGGACGAGTACTGCGAGGGAATGGTTGGAATACGCCCTCAATGGTTTGTGGAGTTTGTTCGATGTGCCACACCGACGGAGGAGCAGTCGAGAGTTTTACCGGAGGCGGGTCGGGCCGCAATGAGTGTCCCAGCTCGTGCCTGGACAAAAGGCATCGAGCAATTCTGCTCGGAGACTGGCTTTGAGGAACAAATTCAGTACGCCATGGGAATGTCTGGGCGAATCATTGGGCTCCTATGGCATGCAATTGGGGGAACTCGCGAGCTGGAGAAAAAATACGCCGATCTGGAAAGGCGGCACGACGACCTGCAGGAGGCCTATGCTACCCTTCAAGGGGTACAAGAATCGTTAAAGACTCAGGCAGATGAAGCTACGGCCCGGGCCAACTCTGAGAAAGAAGCTGCTGCGAGGGCCGAGGCAGAGCGAGATCAGGCCCGCAGGGCTGAAGAGGAGCTTAGGGCTAAGGTTGCCAAGTTGGAACGTGCTGCCGTTGCCCGGGCTGAGGAAATGGAAAGGCGTCTAGCCGATGTGCGTAGAGAGGCCGAAGAGGCTGCTCATCGGCAAGTTGAGGAAGCTCGTACACAGGCCGTTGAAGCTTATAAAGACTCTGAGGAGTATGCATTTATGTTAACTTGCAGCCACGCGACCAGCCTCAAAGAAATTCTTGATTCGATTAAGGCCTGGCGGACTGTTGTCAGCTTGAAGAAGATTTGGCCCTTTTGGAGGCTGATCTCGATGCTCTCCATCCGAACTTTGCCGAGGCCCCCAATGTTCAGGGCTCACCCCCTCCGGACGCAGGAAAGAAGTTGCCTCCGGTGGTCTTTGTTAAAATTCCGCCTCCGTCTTAATCTTGGTCTGTTTGCCCCTTTTTCATAAACTTTTTCATGATTTTGTAGGTAGATTACTTGGCTTCGTGCCTTAGAATGTAATGGGCTCCGCCCCCCCTGTGTAAATAATTTTGAAGTAGAAATGAACTTTTCTTTCTCTCACATGTGTATGTGTTTTAAGCTTTTTGTATATGCTTGGCTCTTCTCCTTTTTGTAAGATTGTTGCTGTCTTCTTTTCCTTTTATACTCCCAAATATGGGGCTCGGTTCCCGATGCTCTGAATAAGGGACTTTACCCGCTTTAATTGACTCTCGTACTCGGTATATGAACCTCGATCTTTATTTTGTATTTGGTACTTGGTGTATAAACCAAGTCTTCATTTTGTGCTTCGGTATGTACACCGAGTCTTTGTTTTGTGCTCGGTGCGTAACTAAGTTTTTGTTTTGTGCTCGGTGCGTGACCAAGTCTTTGTTTTGTGCTTGTGCGTAACCAAGTCTTTGTTTTGTGCTCGGTGCGTAACCAAGTCTTTGTTTTGTGCTCGGTGCGTAACTAAGTCTTTGTTTATGCTCGGTGCGTGACCAAGTCTTTGTTTTGTGCTTGTGCGTAACCAAGTCTTTGTTTTGTGCTCGATGTGTGACCAAGTCTTTGTTTTGTGCTTGATGCGTAACAAGTCTTTGTTTTGTGCTCGGTGTGTACATCGAGTCTTTATTTTGTGCTCGGTGTGTACACCGAGTCTTTGTTTTGTGCTTGGTGCGTAACCAAGTCTTTGTTTTGTGCTCGGTGTGTGACCAAGTCTTTGTTTTGTGCTCGGTGCGTGACCAAGTCTTTATTTTGTGCTCGGTGTGTACACCGAGTCTTTGTTTTTAAGGATAGATCCGCCTTGTGGGCGAGTTGCCCTTTTTTTCAGCGTGCAAGGAACGTACCCAAGACGACTCGTCGGCATTCGGCTTCTTCAGCTGAGGCGATTTTTGCTGTCCTTGGCACATGGCGAGGTGAGTAAAAATTTCGTCCCCCTTTAGAGAGCTCACAGAATATCAGATGAAAGGATAATTCCCTGGAATCTTATCTGGATCATGAACCGAGATCTTATAGTCAGGTATGTTACATTCCATGGATGCATAAAATTTTCTCCACTCAAATATTCTAGCCGTACGCCCCACCGGATAGGGCGTGGGTGACCGAAATGGGCCTCCCTGTTGGCTTCAATGGGTCGGGTTCAACACCCGTTATCTTTTTCAACACAAGATCGCCGACCTGAATCTCCTTTCCTTTACTTTCGAATTGTAGTACCTCTCGCTCCTTTGTTTATACACGGCGTTTTTCATCTCAAGATCGCACCTTTTTTTCTTGACGCAGATCTAGCTCGGCTCGGAGCGCAGCCTCATTGCCGTCTTCGGAAAAATTTGCAATTCTGAAGGTAGGGGCTCCAATCTCAACAGGAATCACCGCATCGGTTCCATAAGCCAAAGAAAAAGGTGTTTCTCCAGTGGCCACTCGATGCGTCGTTCTGTATGACCACAGCACCCCGGGTAATTCCTCCGGCCAATTACCTTTAGACTCCTCCAATCTCGCCTTCAAGGTATACTTGAGTATTTTATTAACGGCCTCAACTTGTCCATTCGACTGGGGATGGTACGGAGTCGAGAAGTGGTTTTTAATGTGGAAACCCTCACAAAAATTTCGAAACCTCCGGTTATCGAATTGTTTCCCATTGTCTGTAACAATCGAATGCGGTATCCCGAATCTATAGATAATGGACTTCCATACAAAACTCAACAATCTTTTCCTCATCTATTCTCGCCAGAGGCTCCGCCTCGGCCCATTTTGTGAAATAATCCACCGCCACAATGGCATATTTGACGCCCCCTTTGCCAGTGGGGAGTGGTCCGATAAGGTCCATTCCCCATTTGGAAAACGGCCATGGGCTAAATACGGAGGTAAGTTGCTCAGGATGATATCTGACCTGCGGCGCGAATCTTTGGCACCTCTCGCATCTTTTGACGAGATCGGTTGCATCCTTTCTTAGGGATGGCCAGTAGTATCCTTGCCGTATTAATTTATAGGCTAATGTCTGGCCCCCGCCGTGGTTTCCGCATATTCCCTCGCGAACCTCTCGAAGTGCATAATCCGCATCTGTCTCGGAAAGGCACCGCAGGAGTGGGACGGAGTATCCTCGTTTGTACAGGACGCCGTCTACTAGTGTAAACCGAGCCGCTTGAGTTCGTAGTGTTCTGGCTTCAGCTTTGTTTTCAGGTTGAACTCCTTTTTCTAAATACTGAATGATTGGGGTCATCCATGTTTGTTCGGCGGTTTCAGTTGCATATATCTTCTTTGCATCAAGTGATGGGGCAGACAATTGTGTGACAGTGACATCCGCGATGGCATCCGTCCCTGGGCTGGAACCGAGCCGAGCTAAGGCATCTGCCTGCATATTCGCGGCTAAAAATTGATTTTGCCAACTACCTTTCGGCCAAGATTTTAATATTATTTATGGCCTTTCAATTGTTATATTTTGTTGGAGGGTATCTTTATCCATCTGTTTTCTTTTTTTATTATCCAGATAAGGAATTTGATTTGACTGAGATTCAATTGATTTGGACTCCACTCGAGAGATTCCGATAGTTAAATTTATTACTCAACCGATGCAATTGTATCCCCATTTTCCCTTTAATATTTTATTATTAATTAACAATTTACTTGTCAAACTTATGTTCATTTAAAAATACAACTTGACGTACGAATTTGAATGACTATTAATTCAAGCATAGTAACAAACGTCATTTAGGAACAATCGTTAGCTCTTAAAATTTATAATTTCGTCATTATTTAGGATAATTTGATAAAAGGATAATTTCTATATGTAATTACTTCATGAGAATTTTTTTTTTATTTTTTATTTTTTTATACTACGGAAGCTTTATATACACCAAGATCTCAGATCCACATGGAAAGTCTTTGGATGGTACTATACTCCCCATTCTTTACAGTTTGTCTTTAATTATTCTATCCCAAATTATTAGTTCCCATTTCATCAGATTTTTTTGGAGTTTCACTGCTCTTTTTTTGCCCCCATGAAAGAACATCTCTGGGAGTAAAACTGAAAATTTACAAGAATGGCCAAGTTTCTGGAAACACAGTAGCTGGGATAAACCTAGCCCTAACCAAAGAATAAAATTAGTTGTGCTTGAACTTAGAGATCATGGCAACAATCGTATCAAGAAGATCAATGCATCTTTCTCTCCAGATGAAAAAGGGGCTGTCCATTCCTGATACTGATGGAGACTCCCTGTGAAGTCTGTAAAGAGTCCGTCGACTCCCATTTTGTTTATCCAATAATCGTGATCCTTATACGGGTCCTGACTGAAGTTGAAGTGCAAATATTTATTCTCGTTCCGGAAGGTGTATGGATGCTCCTGAAGGTTATGAGCATGCACTCTGGCTATAAGATCGGTGGGCGCTTGTAGATAGTTGTTTGTTGCAGTAACCAGGGTATCCTTCCAGGGTCCAATTCCCACAACATATTCTTTGATATAGTCGAGATATTGTAGGTCCCAAGGGGGTGTGAGTAAGGTTTAGAAAGGAAATTTGAATAAACTTTACCAACTTTTCATTTTAGTCCTTTTAATATAATACAAAGTTAAATACACAAAATAAGTCTTTGAGGGACAACTAAGTTAGTTAACCAAATAGAGTTAGCCACTCAATGAACTCGATTGAGTGTTGATGATAGAATAACTCAAATTGCCTAATCTAAAACTTAACTTGACGTGTTGAGTTTTTATTGAGAACTTAACACCCTTGAATTTGGTTTAAGTTTGTTTTAACACTTGGTTTTAGCACTTTGTTAATTATCGGTTGGAATGCAAATTATCGTGAGATATAAAGTAATATGCAGAAATAAAATCTTTGAAATGTAAATGACACAATAAATTTTATAGAGGTTCGAAGATGGGGTAATTCTTCTAATCCTCTCTTCTCCAATTCTGGAGGAATCCACTAAGTATTGATCGAGTACAAAGTGGTTATCGGTCCCGATCTGTCTTGATCACACAAATGACTTGATCCTTTGGGACTCGGTCTGGATATGCCTTCACACACACAAGCGGCTTCTCGTCCGACTAAACTTTTCTTCACGGGCGGCGGCGCTTGCTACTTCAACTCACTTGCTCAAGCTTCTTGGATTTGATCACGAAGCCCTCCAATAACTTGAGACCCGTTCGACCTTGAACCTTTCTACAATCCTCCTTGGAATGTAGACCCCTTTTGATTGTTCAAAAGTTTCCTCTTCAACAATTTGAAGTTGTCTTTCCTTCACACTTGGTGTTGGATCGATTTCCTTCGTAGTTTAGGCTTGAGGATTTGCTTGAATAACTTGAGAATATTTTTGTAGGTTCTGACTCGAATAATAGCTTGAATGTTCGTGTTGAGTAACCTTCTCTCAAAGTGATTCCTCGGCCTTTTTATAGTGAACTTTCAAAAATCGCCGTTGAAGAGATAGGCTGATTTTCAAAAGTCACTTGTGTTCGTTGGCTCGTCTTGTTGCGATCCTAGATGTTGACATTTCCTCGGATTAAATGTCTTGCGGCCTTCCAGGTTCGACCTGAGTGCGATGCTTCCCATTGGTTTATTCCTTTTGCACGCTTAAGGGGATGAGCACTTTAAGACATGGCAAAGACATGGAAGTATTACTTGTTTAGGTAATATTCTTGACTTAATGTACAACGGATTCTTTTCGATTGTCTTGACTTGATCGCTTTTTCCCCAGGTGACTTGAGTCTGCTCCAATGATTGAAAGACTCATCCGTCACTTCAACTTGACTTGGCTTTTTGAGTTGACTTGATTGACACTTCACACACAAACAGATCCGGTGATACTCCTTCGATCTAGTTCTTGACTTCTCCTTCTTGCCATACTCCGCTTTCACAAATGAGTCTTCATTTTAGCCTTTAGTTGACTTCTTGCATATCCAGGCATAGGCCGACTCGACTCAAAATCGTATAAACCTATCTATTTCAATGCAATTTACAAAGAAAATGGGGTGCCAACTTTCCAATCTAAGTTTTACATGGCATTCATCAAAATCTAAACAATAAATTTCCCAACAAATATTTATCCGAAGTGATCTCCCAAAATGACTGATTTGTGTCTTGAGTTGGTATAGTCGTGTCATCAATTAAAAAAATCTTGGGCATGTCTCATCTGTTTTGATATGTAGGTAAGAGATCTTTGGGGCAAATGATCAATAAAAGCGGTTGCTTCAGCCATTACTTTGACAAATAAGAACCTTTGTACCCATACTTCTTGAGTGTTTCAACAAATTTATCCTCGAATTTCTTACCACCCGTCCATTTTACATGTTGATTGATAAACACTGGATTCTTTATCTCTGGATATATTCCAACGACTTGGGTGCAATTGAAATAAACTCTTCAAATGTTATAATAGAAAACTTTCCATTGTACTGCTGATCACGAAAAGGATATCTCTGCTTCACTCTCAGTGACTTTAACTCTTCTAGTGTGAAGTCAACTATGAAATAGCCGGTGATATTGTACCCTTGAACCTCATAGGTCCTCTTTCGGTTGGAAAATTCCTTGTAATTAGCTATATCAGTAGTATCATCAAGGGTCACATCATGGAAGCATATCAGAACCCCGTCTTTGGAGGCTAAAATATATGACTCTATGAAATCAACACCTTCTTCTATAGCTCTCATATATGCAACAGTGGCTTCTTCAGGAATTTCTCCATTTGAACCACGATGAGCAATGTTATATGGGCGAAATGTTTGGGTTGGTTGTCTGTGTTGGGTTTCGCGAATCCGGGATGGGCAAACGTAGCAGAAATTAAAATTTTTACATAAAAGTAAACATGCATATAACAACTTATATCTAATTCCGCTATTCAGTGCGAATTTTCGGATGGCGTTTCAAATTACCCTTTAATAAAATTAAAGTTGCGAAATCATACCTTTTTCAAAAACTCCTTTTCTCATGTAGCGCGGGTTAGAAGGAATCCAATTTCCTACCAGCAGGGTGAATCCTCGCAATCTTTCTTCAACGCCTCGATCATACGAATGGGCTCGCCTCAGGAATCCAAGCGTCTTTCCTCCAAAGATAGTCCACACCAACAGATGAAACCTTCAAGTAGAATTTCGCTAGCAATCCTACTTGATCTTCTAATCTTGTTGTATGGAGTGTTTATGGATTGATGTAGAAGAAAAATAACCCATGGGATTCACACGGAATGAAAAGACTTCACAATTTTGAACACAAAATTTTTGACCAAGTGAGAGAGAGAGAGAGAGATGGGCGACAATTGGCGTCCTTTTGTGTGAGATTGTGTGTTCAAAATTGTTCCCAAGCTCTTGTATTTATAGTTGGTAATTTAGAGTTTAATTCGAATCCTATTCCAACTTGGAAACCCTTTTTCTTGCCAACAAAGTAATACAAGATATGGTAGGAGTCTAACTCTTCCATAGGTTAATTTCCTAATCCAATTAGGAAACTTCTACATTATCCATTGCTTGATGGGCGCTCCACGCGAGCTTATCAAATGGGCTAGACCATTTAATTTTAATTAAATGTCCATTAATTAATTTAGCCCATTTAATTTAATTGATCTCCATCATTAATTCCATCAAGCCCAATTAAGTAATCCAATTATTTAATTGAATAAATTAATTCAACTATTAAATTAATTTAGATTTTTTATAATTAACTATTTCACTCCAACTTGGGTTTCCTAACATTTATTTGGTTCAGTTAAATAATCTTATTATTTAGTTAAATATTTAATCCATCAAGTGAATTAAATTAAAACCCCATTTATTAATCTCTATTAATTAAACCGATTCAACTCTTTGAATCAATCCAAGATTAGAAAAGTTCCATCTCGTCTTTTGTGTGTGACCCTCTAGGTTCACAACTAAAATAGCAGTGGGCTTGCAACATTTGCAACATACAAATATCATATATGTTTCGACTAATTATTCCAATTAATTAATCCGCTTGAAATTAACTCCTTAATTTCAAGAACCTCACAAATCAAGGGAAGCACCTAGCAAGTGCATCTTGATTACCTAGTCTTAGGTGAATAGCGAGCAAACCTATTCAATATACGAATGCCATGCAGATACAGTCCCTCTGTCATCTAATCTCCCGGTTAAGTAAAGGGTATGGTAAAAGTCGAAACCCTTTGTAGACTTAATAATCATGAATCATGATCTCATTTCAAGTCACTTTGATCCTTTCATGAATCACTATTCATCATTGCCCTGGCCAAGGTCTTGTTTGGATCAACGACTATGAAAACATAGAAGATTCACCTAGTCCATAGGTGACAGATTCTTTATCGGCGACTCATTAGTCCCCATACATAAAGACTAGGCACCAACGTAAACTCCTTACGATTGTCAAGCACGGGAAATACGTTAAAATGCATAGTGTTATGCACAAGACTACTATGGTCCCTCAAGTCTAATGTAGGTCCCAAGGGTGTGAGTGTAAGGTTTAGAAGGGGGTGTTGAATAAACCTTACCAACTTTTCTATTTAGTCCTTTTAAAAAAGTTTCAGAGTTAATGTTAGATAAATGTTTTTATCATGATTTTGATGATTATGTTCGATTTTGTTCAAATGAGTTTTTAAACCAAAACAATGTCCCTAAATGTTGTCTAAATACTTCCGATCGACCTAAAATGTTTTTACTATTTTACGGAGTATTTTTTGGAGTTTATTTTCGATAAAAAATTGGACAACACATTTGTTTCAGGCTCAACCGGTCGCCCTATAGGGCAACCCGTACCTGAGTTGAGCTGAGAAACAGAAAATGGGGCATAAGAAAAAAAGGACAGGGCGACCGGTCGACCTCACCGGTCGGCCGGCGGGCGACTGCACTGGAGTTAGTTTTTGTTCCGCAGACTTCTCTGTTTCGTAAAATCTTCAAGTCCAACCGGTCATAGCTAAGGCGACCGGCCGCACCCCCCACGACCGGTCCCCCTGTGTAAAAAATTCGCAGAATTCAATTTCAATCTTATCTCTGCGCGACCGTCGAACCCTATGTTTATCAAAGAAACTATCCGTTGCGTTTTGCATGCCTTTTCCCTATTTTGTGGGATTGATTTCTAACACTATATTGATCATTTTTAATGGTTTCTTTTGCAGCAAATCACTCCCCAAGGAGAAGCTGAATGTCCGGAAATGAAAGCCAAGTCCTCTCCTATAAATAGAGGCTTCATTCAAGCAACAAGACACAACACTCCATACAAGCAAAAAGAGCAAACAAAGCAAACATTTTTATATCTTGTTGTATTAGCCTAAGCACTTTCACTTGCACAAATTTGAGGTCTAGGCTTTCAATTCTTGATTACACTTGTACTCATATTGTTTCAATCATTATTGAGTTGTAATCTTGATTTTGGTTATCATTCAACACAAGACATCCTTGTGAGTATTCTTGTGGTAAGTATACACTTGGGTGATCTAGGTGATAGGTGTTTGAAGGTTGTGGTAATCTTCAAAGGTGTTGTAAGAGGGTTGTGGTAATCCTCAAGGTGTTGTAAGAGGGTTGTGGTAATCCCCAAGGTGGTGAAACAGGGTTGTGGTAATCCTCAAGGTGTTGTATTAATTTTTGGTAAATTAATAAAATCTTTTTTTCTTTTTGAAATCCATCCCTGGATATACTGGGGTGGTAGTAGATTAGGCCCTAGGTGGGTTGAACTACTATAAATCGACGTGTGCTATTTACTTTCCGCATTTAGCATTTCATCTTTGTTTGAGTCTTTCGAAAAAGAGGGCAAAATCAGAAAAACCGGGATAATCTATTCACACCCCATCTAGATTATTGTAGCCACTTGGACTAACAAGTGGTATCAGAGCCAAACTCTTTGGCTAGCTCGTTCCGAGTAAAGAGGAAAGATCCATGGCTACAAATGATGCTCATCTCACCACCGGCGCCTCCACCAATAAGCCACCGCTATTCGAGGCCAACAACTACGCATTTTGGAAAGACCGTATGGAGTGCTTCCTACAAGGGTGCGGGTTCGACATTTGGAATGTGGTCATTGAAGGAGTTGATCAACCAACAAAGAAATCGGAGGATGGCACCTTGGCTCCTAAACCTTTCAAGGAGTTTGATGAAAATGACAAAAAGGCTTTCTCTCTAAACGGTAAGGCCTTAAATATTTTGCATTGTTCTCTTACCGCCACCGAGTACAATCGTATAAGAGGCATAAGGTCGGCACATGAGGTTTGGGAAAAATTGGAGACAATCTATGAAGGGACTAAGAAAGTCAAGCAAGCAAGAAAAACCATGCTTGTTAAAGATTTCGAAAACTTTAACATGTATGATGGCGAAAGCATCTCCAAAATGGTGGAAAGGCTTGACAATATCGTCAATCCTCTTGTGGCCCTCGGCAAAGTCATTTCCGAAGAAGACAAGGTGACCAAAGTATTGAATGCTCTTCCCGGCTCATGGTCCGAAAAGGTAACGGCAATCACGGAGGCACAAAATCTTGAGACACTCAAGTTTGACGAGCTTATTGGAAATCTACTCATCTATGAAGTCTATCTCAAGGAGAGAAAAAATTCCAAACCATCCACAAATCAATCGTGTATGCAAATTATTCCTAAAGGTCTTGCTTCTTCTTCTAATAATGCATACTATGATAATGATGATGATGATGAGGAGACGGCCGCACTTGTTCGAAAATTTGCAAAATTTGTGAATAAAAATAAAGCGAGAAAACCAAGAGATAATGCTTGCTTTAAATGCGGAAAACCCGGGCACTTCATTGCCGATTGCGAGCTCGATGAAGAGGAGCAAAAGAAAAGAACCCTTTCACAAAAAAGAAGGCTCTAAATGCGGAAGTCAAAACATGGGATGAACTACTCGAAACAACCGATGAGGAAGGAGAAACCGAACACGGTGTCATGGCCATGAGGCGATGAAAACAATGAGGTACACTCAAATTCTTCTACTTCCTCCATAGTTGATGACTTGCAATGTGATTTTGATGAATTGCAAATTGAGTTTCAAAATTTAATTGTTAAATACAAAAATTTGAAAAAGGAGCATAAGGAGCTTAAGGTTGAAAAGGAAAAATTATTTACTTCTTATGAATCTCTAGACAAAGCTCATGCTCTTACTCTTACTAGAATTCATTCTCTTGAAACCGAAAAGGAATCGCTCACAAAAGATATTGAATGTTTGAAAAATGATATGCATCGTTTCAACATAAGTACGGATAAAGTCACAAAAATTTTAGATGCACAAAGAGGTGAGCATTCCAAATCGGGACTTGGTTATAAGCCATTTCAAAGTGTTTTTAAGAAAAATAACCAAGGTCCGACTTTTGTACGTGCTAATAATTATAATACTCCTACTTGTTTTTATTGTGGCAAAGTTGGACATTATGCTAATAATTGCAAATTGAGAATTAGCTCAAGACATGTTTGGAGACCCAAAGGTCTCAAGACTAACCCTCATGGACCCCAAAATTATAGGGTACCTAAAAGAAATTCTTTTGTAGGTAATAGGGGCTATAACAATGGAAGATTCAAAATGGCTCGTGGACAACGGATGTTCACGCCATATGACCGGGAGGAGAGAACTTTTTACCAACATCAAGCTCCAAGAAGAGGGTATGGTCATGTTCGGCAATGGCAAAGGAAAAATTCTTGAAAATGAAGAAATTGGTAACTCTTCTTTCTCTCTTAGTAATGTTCTTTTAGTTGAAGGGCTTAAGTTTAATTTGATAAGTGTTAGCCAACTTTGTGATTCAAAATATGATGTTTCCTTTAATAAAAGAAAAATGCCTTATACTTAAAAATGGTGAAATTATTTGTGAAGCAAATAGAAAAGGCAATCTTTACAAAATTTGTACAAGTGATTTGGTTAGTCAAAATGTTTCTTGTTTAGTCGCCAATAATGATTTAACTAGTTTATGGCATATGCGACTTGGACATGTTGGATACAAGAATTTGAAAAATATTTACAAAAACCAACATGTGAAAGGACTACCCAAATTGAATTTTGAAAATCTTGGCTTATGTGACACTTGTCAAAAGAACAAATTAGTTAAAAGTAGTTTCAAGCCCAAAAACGAAATTTCCACAACCAAACCCCTACAAATGCTTCACCTTGATTTGTATGGGGATATTGGTACGGCTAGTCTAAGTGGAAAACATTACACTTTTGTTATCGTCGATGATTTTTCTAGATATACTTGGGCTCTTTTTCTTACCAATAAAAGCGATGCCGTTAATGAGTTTGTTAAGTTGTGTAGACTTATTGAGAATGAAAAAGAAGACACTATCAAGTCTATTCGAAGCGATTGAGGTGGAGAATTTGACAGTGAATTTAGAGTATTTTGTGAAACCAAAGGATATGTTCATAATTTCTCGGCTCCAAGGACACCTCAACAAAATGGAGTAGCCGAACGGAAAAATCGGACATTACAAGAAATGAGTCGGTCCATGCTCAATGAATTTTCACTTCCAAAATATTTTTGGGCCGAAGCCGTAAGTACCGCTTGCTATGTCATTAATCGAGTTTATATTCGTCCTAAAATGAATAAAACTCCATATGAGCTTTGGAAAGGTAGACTCCAAATATTAGTTATTTCAAGATATTTGGTTGTAAATGCTTTATTTTGAATACCAAGGATCAATTGGACAAACTTGATCCTAAGGCCGATGAAGGGATATTTATGGGATATTCAACAAAAAACAAAGCATATCGGGTTTACAATAAGACTAGTGGAGTTGTTGAAGAATCCATCCATGTCAAATTCAATGAAGCTTCGGGTGTTGAAAGAATACCCAATGATGAAAGTGACGAAGAGGACATTATTGAACCCATTGTTCAACTTGATGCTCAAAATGTTCAAACTTCTACATCAAATGATCAACCATCTACCTCAAATGATCCTCAAGAAGATAGAGGTGATATCTCGGATCTTCCCGTTGCATTGAAGTTTAAAGGAGATCACCCAAAAGATCTTATTATTGGTGATCCCCTTGATAAAGTGATGACCCGGAGAAAATTTGCCGAGAATGCTCTTATTTCTCAAAAAGAGACTAAAAATGCTAAGGAGACTATTGAGGATGAGGATTGGTTCCTAGAGATGCAAGAAGAGTTGAATCAATTTGAAAGAAATGATGTATGGGAATTGTTACCAAGTCCTCCTTCTCAAACTATTATTGGTACAAAATGGGTATTCCGGAACAAACTTGATGATCAAGGCAACATTGTTCGAAATAAGGCAAGGTTAGTAGCTCAAGGGTATTGTCAAGAAGAAGGTATTGACTATGATGAAACTTTTGCACCCGTAGCACGTTTAGAAGCTATTCGTATTTTTTACTTGCCTATTCTTGTTTTAAAAATTTCAAACTTTACCAAATGGATGTTAAATCCGCTTTCTTAAATGGTATTATTCAAGAAGAAGTCTATGTAAAATAACCTCCGGGTTTGAAAATTTTTCTAGGCCTAATGATGTTTATAAACTAAAAAAGGCCTTGTATGGTTTAAAACAAGCACCCGTGCATGGTATGATAGACTTAGTTCTTTTCTTTTACAAAATGGTTTTATAAGAGGTAAAGTTGATACAACTCTCTTTGTTTTTGAAAAAGGGCAAGATTGTTTACTTGTGCAAATTTATGTTGATGATATTATCTTTGGTGCTACTAATGATTCTTTGTGCAAGAAATTCTCTAAGTTGATGCAAGGAGAATTTGAAATGAGCATGATGGGGGAGCTCAACTTCTTTCTTGGACTCCAAATTAAGCAATGTCAAGAAGGTATTTACATTTCACAATCTAAGTATACAAAAGAACTTTTGAAAAAGTTCGGCATTGAAGAAAGAAGAACCGTCTCTACTCCCATGGCAACAAATGTCAAAATTGACAAAGATGAGAAAGACAAGTCCGTGTATGAATCAAAGTATCGAGGTATGATTGGTAGTTTGCTTTATTTAACCGCTAGTAGACCGGACATTCTTCATGCCGTATGCCTATGTGCTCGTTTTCAAAGCAATCCTAAAGAATCTCATATGATGCCATTAAAAGGATTTTTCGATATTTGAAAGGCACCATTCAATATGGTTTATTTTATCCAAAGAATGAAAATTTTTCTCTTAAAGGTTATAGTGATTCGGATTATGCGGGAAATATTGATGATCGGAAAAGTACTTCCGGATCATGTCAATTTTTAGGCGATTGCCTAGTTTCTTGGTTTTCAAAGAAGCAAAACTGTGTTTCTCTTTCAACGGCCAAGCCAAATATATTTCCACCGCATTTTGTTGTACTCAACTTCTTTGGATGAAACAAACCTTAGCGGATTACAAATGCTCTTTTGAAAACGTACCTATCTTTTGTGATAATATATCCGCTATAAATATTGCTCAAAACCCGGTTCATCATAACCGTACTAAACATATTGAGATTCGACATCATTTTTTAAGGGATTGTGTTTCAAAACGTAAAATTGAGATATCGTTTGTACCATCTCAAGATCAATTAGCGGACATTTTTACAAAACCGCTATCTTCCGAGACTTTTGCATCAATACGAGCTCGGTTAGGCATAATGCATATTGAATGAGGCTTACGTTTGCATTTTGCACGTTTTTAAAACTTAGGGGCGAAAAATCGGATTTTTGGTTGAAAATTCGGATTTTGGAAAAACTGACAAAACAGTGGGATAAACAGGTTGAGGGCAACCGGTCGCCCTCAACCTCGACCGGTCTCCCTAAGCCATTTCTTGGATTAAAATGGTTCTGTCTTCAGCATTCACAAGTTTAACATTTTTTTGGCCATTTTTCGTCCCTTTTGCCAAATTTTCACATATCTCATTCAAAAATGGTTTTCATGCATTTTTTTTCACAACATGGACATTATATATCATGATCATCATCATTATGGCTCATCTTCTCCGATCAAATGGTAAGAATTTCTCTTCTTTTGCTCAATTGGGTTGAACCTCGAGTTTATGACCTTATGGTATATTTCGATATTTTTGCATATGATTTTGATGAGCTTATTTATTATGATTGAATTGTATAATGATTGAGGTGAATTGGTGATAAAATGTTTTGGCTTGCAACATTTACAAAGGTTATATACAACCTCCTTTATTTTTCACGCACACAAGGTGTTCGATAAATTGTTGCAATGAATATTTCAACTTCTACATGATTCTCTTGCTTTCAAAAATCTTCTATACTTATTGAGATCATGCTTTGGAAAACAAAACGAGCGTATGAACTCTTCATATTACATTTCTCCCATCTCCCTTGGATTTTACGCTTTCATTTCTCAACGGTTAATAAACCGTCCCTTTGGCGCACTTTGATATTATTTGATATTATTGTATGGTGTTTTCACCATTCTAACATTCTTTTTGATGATTCCAAAGGGGGAGAAACAAGAAATTGGCTCGTTATCTCAAGAAAAGCTAATAAAAGCTCGCAATAAAAAGCTATGGCTTCCTAAAGCCAAGAATACCTAGTCCATGGCTTGAATTTTGGACTCAAATGAAATAGATTATAAGTATTGTGACAGGGGGAGCTTCTTAGCTCATGATGCATCCTATATAAGCTTGATATAGCTTGTGTTTCTAACTTATAATAATCGTTTGTTGATATGCTCATAAATAGGGGGAGCTTTGTATGAAATACTTTTAACGGATAGTTCTCTCGTAAAACCAAAAAACTGATTTGTTTTCAAGGTCATCCTCGAGAAAATTGTTTTGGTTTGTAATCATCAAAAAGGGGGAGTTTGTTAGATAAATGTTTTTATCATGATTTTGATGATTATGTTCGATTTTGTTCAAATGAGTTTTTAAATCAAAACAATGTCCCTAAATGTTGTCTAAATACTTAGATCGACCTAAAATGTTTTTACTATTTTTCGTAGTATTTTTTGGAGTTTATTTTCGATAAAAATTGGACAACACATTTGTTTCAGGCTCAACCAGGTCGCCCTATAGGGCAACCCGTACCTGAGTTGAGCTGAGAAATAGAAAATGGGGCGTAAGAAAAAAAGGACAGGCGCGGCCGACGACCCGGAGCGACTGCACTGGAGTTGGTTTTTTGTTCCAGACTTCTCTGTTTAGTAAAATCTTCAAGTCCAACCATTCATAGCTAAGGCGGCACCGGTCGCACCCCCTACGACCGGTCCCCCCGTGTAAAAATTCGCGAGAATTCAATTTCAATCTTATCTCTCAAGCGACCGGTCGAACCCTATGTTTATCGTGAGAAACTATCCGCTATTGCGTTTTTCGGACAACATTTCCTATTTTGTGGGATTGATTTCTAACATTATATTGATCATTTTTAATGGTTTCTTTTGCAAAAATCACTCCCCAAGGAGGAGCCAATGTCTGGAAATGAAAGCCAAGTCCTCTCCTATAAATAAAGGCTTCATTCAAGCAACAAGACACAACACTCCATACAAGCAAAAGAGCAAACAAAGAAAACATTTTTATATCTTGTTGTATTAGCCTAAGCACTTTCACTTGCACAAATTTGAGGTCTAAGCTTTCAATTCTTGATTACACTTGTACTCATATTGTTTCATCATTATTGAGTAGTAATCTTGATTTTGGTTATCATTCAACACAAGACATCCTTGTGAGTATTCTTGTGGTAAGAATACACTTGGGTGATCTAGGTGATAGGTGTTTGAAGGTTGTGGTAATCTTCAAAGGTATTGTAAGAGGGTTGTGGTAATCCTCAAGGTGTTGTAAGAGGGTTGTGGTAATCCTCAAGGTGGTGAAAAAGGGTTGTGGTAATCCTCAAGGTGTTGTATTAATTTTTGGTAAATTAATAAAATCTTTTTCTTTTTTGAAATCCATCCCTGGATATCTTTGGGGTGGTAGTAGATTAGGCCCTAGGTGGGTTGAACTACTATAAATCGACGTGTGCTATTTACTTTCCGCATTTAGCATTTCATCTTTGTTTGAGTCTTTCGAAAAAGAGGGCAAAATCAAAAAAACCAGGATAATCTATTCACCCCTCCTCTAGATTATTGTAGCCACTTGGATTAACAGTTAATACTTCACAATGAGTCCTTGATGGACAACTAAGTTAGTTAATCGGCGAGTTAGTCACTCAACGGACTCGACCGAGTTGTTGAGAATAACTCATTGTTTTGACTAAAGACTTAACTTGACTATGATATGTGTTCATTGGAAGACTTAACACCCTTGAATTTGTTAAGTTTGTTTTAATACTTGGTTTTAGCATTCGATTGATTATCAATTGGATAGTAAATTTATCGTGAGATATAAAAATAAGATGCAAAAATTAAATCTGCTAAAATGTAAATGACACAATAAGTTTTTATAGAGGTTCGAAGATGGGGTAATTCTTCTACTCCTCTCTTCTCCAACTCCTGGAGGAATCTACTAAGTATTGATCAATATACAGAGTGGTTAACATCCGAGATACAAGTGCTTGATCACACACGACTTGATCCTTTGGGACTCGATCCGGAGATGCCTTGCCACACAAACCGGCTTCTCGTGCGGCTCGCTTCTTCACGCGGCGGTGCCTTTGCTACTACAACCCACTTGCTTAAGTTCCTTGGATTTGATCACGAAGCCCTCCAAATAGCTTAAGCTTGGTTCGACCTTGAACCTTTCTACAATCCTTCGTGGAATGTAGACCCCTCGAAGAAAGATGAAGAAGTCCGTTGGTATGAAAAGTCAAGAACTTACCCAAAATGGTTAGGAGACATACTACAACCTTAAAGCTGTCTTGCTGAAAGAGTGCAAGAGGCTGGGAACCAATTAGATATTCTCAGAACACCTACATAGTTTCAGGCAACCTGCAGGGCATTAAATTAAAGGTTAGGTCAACATCATTTGCTGCACAACAAGACAAGCCAACAATCAAGAAGTGAAGTTTGAAAAATGTTTATCTCTTCAACGGACTCTTTTTCAAACTGTCACTATAAAAGGCTGAGGAACTTTTGTGAGAGAAAACAAGACTCACATTCAAGCAAACTGAGGAAAGCAAGCAAAAACACTCCAAGCAATACATTCTAAATCCTCAAAGCCTACATTCGAAGTGTATCTATCCAACACACACCTTGTGAGGAAGAAAAGCTTCAACAAGTTGAAGAAGAAGTTGTTTTAAATAACACGAGGTCTCAGTACATCTATGAAGTGAAGGAAGTGCGGTGTGGTTCAAGTTAGAACCATCTTTGAATCCGTTGGAGGGCTTCGTGATCGATTCAAGGGATTGAAGAAGCTAAAGTAGTGAGACAACTCGTCTTGCAAAGAAAGGCCGAGTCCCGGGGAGTAGAGCCACCGTATGATCAAGGCCTACTTTGTTGTATATCCATCTTGTAATAAATGTTGTATTAGTAGATTACCTCCGAGTTGGAGAAGAGTGGAGTAGATGAATTACTCCATCCTTGAGCCACTATAAATTGCCTTGTGTCTTTTTATTTACAACACTTTAGTTTCTGCACATTTTATTCTGCTGATAGATATATTTGCCTAACTCAACTGATAATAACTAAATCAAAACAATTGTTGTAAAACCATTTGATAAAAAAGTGCAAGTATTCCATTTGTAAAAATCAAGTTAGCTGAATTTTTAAAGAGCTCACTTCACTCAGCTGAGTTACTCTATCAACAGCTCAGTCGAGTCTGTTGAGTGGTTAACTCTCCTATTGAAGTTGAACTAAGCTGTCTTAAAGGACTAAGCTGCTACTTGTGTGAAAACTCGATTTAAGATAAACATCGAAAAATTGGTTAAGTCTATTCAACTCCCTCTTCCACTAACACTAACACCCTTGGGATCTACAAAGATTATTTAAGGCCATTTTTGTTTAGGCATGTGTAGTCTAAAAGCCTACGTATGAATATATGATTCTTTAGTTAGCCAACTTGAGCCTTAACCTGAATTTATTGTTAGCCACATTTTGAGCCATAACTTGACATGTCCTTGTCCCAAACTTGAGCTTATAGAGATGTAAACATTGAGGGAAAATGTGGCTTAATTTTGAAAAGACAATTAGTTAGAGGGAGGAAAGGTGAATAGGTGAATGAAGGAAGCTCGAAAAAATTTAATGAAAAAAATCGAGCATATGAAAATAAAAGAGAAAAGTGGGCAAAAGAAAGAAGACAATGGCCAAAGAATGAAAAAGAAGAAAAAAGGTGAAGTAAGAAGTATGAAGTGAAATTGAAATAATAAGTGAATACTTCTTAGATGAAGTGGATTTGTGATTTGAAGTGTAGTATTGTTCTATTTGCTCAAGTTGAGTCGCTTAAACCATATTTTTCTTACCCTAACTAAAGAGCATTCATTCCAACCAAATGAGAAAGTCCTTTTTGATTCTTAGATTGTGCACACTTGAGTGGTAGAGAAGTAAGACGATTTTCAAGCTCATGATAGTTCTACAATATTGAATTGATTTGAGAGTATACACATCCTTATTTACTTTGAGAGTGTGAGTGATACACTTATCTGGTGAGTCGCGATGTCAAATACCTGAACGAGTATTGATTACGCCTATTTTGCAATTGAGAACTTTTTGAGAATGAGTAACATGTTTGCTAAGGTATGGATCTAAATGAGATTTTGCATTTGTGGTGTTCCCGTGTTGTGTAACCTACTCCATTGCATACTATTATTCTTTTTATTTTCTTCGAGGACGAGCAATAGTTTAAGTTTGGGGAAATTTGATAAGTGTGAAATATGCATGCATTTAGAGGTATATTTGGGCATAAAATTGATACATTTGCATGGATATTAAGTGTGTTTAGGTTAGTTTCTCTTGTTGAGCATGATACTGCGTATTCTTATGTATTTTTGTAGGAAACATAGCTATATTTGCAAGGATATCAGTGGAATGACCCGAATCGGAATGTTGAAAGCCGAGGGATGAACAAAGACGCGAGGAAAACGAGGAGATTTAGTTCACACGACCTGGCCGTGTGAAAAGCACACAGTCGTGTGGTTTGCTATGCGCTACAAAATTTATTTCCTTATTTCATGAGAACTCTAACAAGGATCCCAAAAAGCAACTATAAAAGGAAGACTTAACCCTAAAGTCAGAGATAACACACTTGGGGGAAAATAATACACTTTAGAGAGAAAAGAAACGACTACACGAAGAACAACACGAGACCTCTACCAACCACGAAGGCACGAAGGTTCGAGATTGTGAAGATGGATCCATCTACTCAAGAGGGTTTCATCATTAAAGTCTTGAGCTTTTCTTCTGTTCTTAATTCCATGTTTAACTTTTTGTTTACAAGTTTGTCTAAGGATTTGCAAACAATTATGTTAGGTGATAAGTGTGAAATATGCGTGGATTTAGAGGTTCATTTGAGTACATATTTGATACATTTGCATGGATATTTAGTGTGTTTAGGTTAGTTTCCTTTGTTGGGTGTGATACTGTGTATTCTTTCTATACTTTTGCGAGGAAAGCGAGTTTATTATGAAAGATATCAGTGGAACGACTCGGACAAGAATGCCGAAAGCCAAGGGACGATCAAATACGCGAAGAAAACGATGAAGTACAAACCACATGGACTGCCCGTATGAATTTAAACCATCGTGTGGATTGTTCCGTGCCAGTTTACATGCCCATGCGGCTTGTTTGAGGGAATGATTTTTAGAGACATTTTACACAGTCTACCCATGTAATTATACACGGTTGTTGAAAATGCACAGAGCCAAACAAAGACAAAAACCATTCACACAGTCTGGCTGTGTGAAATGACATGATTGTGCGATTTGTTCTAGGGTAGAATTTGTTTCCTAATTTTGACGGGACTCTACAAGGGATCTCTCAAGGCAACTTTAAAAGGAAGACTAAACCCTAAAGTTGGAGACACATAATTTTAGAGAGAAAACACACATCAAAGAGAGAAAAGACACAATACAATAAAGAACAACACAAGACCTCTTTCAACTATGAAGGCGCGAAAGTTCAAGATTGTGAAGACGGATCCATCTACACAAGAGAGTTCTATCATCATAGTCTAGGGCTTACATTCTGTGTTTAAAACCATGTTTAATTATTTGTTTTCAGATTTATCTATGAATTTGCAATCAAATATGTTAGGCTAAATATCTTGATCCTAAGGTATGATTGAAACTGTGGATTCATGTTAATTCTAATTTAATTGTTTTTTTAATAGGTTTCTTGTATTCTATTATGAATTCGTGTGCGTATTTCTTGTAGATTATCTAGCCAATAATTTGCTTGTCTTATTTGTTTGATCAAAAATTGGGAGATGAGTTCTAACTTGTGATAAACGAATTCATAACATAAACGGGTATAAAGTCGGGAGGCTTATAACGTTTGTGGGGGCTTACTTCAATTCTATATTCGTTTGGGAGTTGATATTAATTTTTGATTATGGATATTAGCAATTCTTATTAATCAATAGTTTGTTTGCACTCGAGAGAGGGAATAAACTATCTTAGGAATTGAACCTATAGATACACAGAAACTGGTTTCGATGAAATATTAATCGGAACTAATATTGATGAAGCATGTTAAGATCATAGTCCTAGGATTGCTTTTTGTGATTGTTTGAGTTTTTGTGATGTTTGGGAATTTATAATAATTAGATATTTTAATTTGATAATTTTAGGGTTAATTTAGATATCACTTTTGGTCTTTCAATCGCTTCAATAAAATTGGAGTATGATATTTACTATACTTTATGTGTTTTGGATTCAATCCCTGAGAAATATATCCTTGCTCGTCATTATCTATAAGCTACACCGTACATTTGCGGTTTATGATTTCACAATCAAATTTTTGGCGTTGTTGCTTAGGATTGAAAGATCCAACACAAATATAGTAATAAATAATTCAATCTCAATTGAAGCACAATTTTTTTTATTTTGATTTTAAGATTATTTTTGTTGAGTATAGATAGTACATGATCACACGTTCCCGATCAGTTGAGCCGATACCCATAACTTGGAAATCGAAAGAACAACGAAGCATTTGAGAAAGCAGTCAAAAGCAATGACAGATGGGAAAGCGGTGGCAATGGTGTGAACAACAGAACAATGAGGAGCATCCGTTGGTACCACACAGGGCTAATGGACATAATCGATAGAAGAAAGGCCGTGAGAAGGGCCATAAGAGATTACTTCTTCTTGGAAGTTAATCTTAGACATGGGGGAGTGTCACGTCAGCCGATCAATGCAAATAACTTTGAACTGAAACCGACATTAATCCAGATGGTGTCACATAACGAGTTTGGGGGACGAGCTATTGAAGACCCGAATGTGCATCTGGCGCAATTCTTAGAAATTTGTGACACGATAAAAAAGAATGTTGTTTCTGAGGATGCCATTCATTGTCATCTTTTCGCATTCTCTCTATGCGATAAAGCCAAGGGATGGTTATCTTCATTGACACACTTGTTGCGGATTAGACAAAATTGAGTCAGAAATTTCTAGCTAAGTACTTTCCCTCAAGCAAGACACTGCAGTTGAAAAACAAGATCGCTCAGTTTAGGCAGTTTGATTGAGAGCCATTGTATGAAGCATGTGACATATTTAAGGAACTACTGAGAAAGTGCCCCCAGTATGGATATTTTGATTACCAACAGTTGCAGTATTTTTATAATGGTTAAAGTGGAAACACAAGAACTATTATAGATGCTGCATCTGGAGGTGCATTATTAGGGAAATATCTAGATGAGGCGCTGGAATTACTAACGGAGATGACAAATAATAGCTATCAATGGCCATCCAAGAGATCTAATGTCAAACGAGTTGCAGAGGTTCAGGATGAGGATAAAACTGCCATATTAACCGAGCAAGTGTCCGTGCTAAGTATGAAACTGAACGTGATCCAGCAAGAGACTCTGAGAGAACTTTAATAACAATTATAGAAACAATCAAGCACCCACACATTATCATCTGGGGCTGCGAAACCACGAAAACGTTTCTTATGCTAACAATATAAACATTCTGCAGCCACCTCCGTGCTTTAATGTGGGGAATCAAGGTAGAGCAGAGTCGAGTGAGAAGAAACCATCTTTGGAGAAGATGTTAGCCTTATTTATTGGAGAGACGAGAGCTAGACTAAATAAAGATGAGGCTAAAATAAATAGAATTGAGGAACTGGTTGCACAATTGAATACAAATGTGAATGCAAGGTTGAAATTTTTGGAGACACAAGTGGCTCAAATCGCAACAGCGGTGGGATGACAACATCAAAAAGGCAAATTCCCAAGCAATATAAAAATAAACCCAAGGGAGCAATGCAATGCCATTCATATGAGGAGTGATGCAGAATATGAGGGCCCGAAGATATCAACAGAGACAGTACAAAAAGAAGGAGATGAGCAACCAAAAATCACTTTTGTCCCCAAGGGCCGAAGCTGGAAGTTTTGGTTCCATTCTCGCAAAGACTCCGGAAGAAGAAATTGGTTACACAATTCTCAAAATTTCTTGAAATCTTCGAAAATCCATATCAATATTCATTTTCCGGACGCATTGTGATGTGAACCGCAGCAACAACTGTGCATACGACCCAACAACAATATGTTGTTAGCCCAGAATCTTCACTAGTTTGGTTAATTTGGTGGAAAAACCTCGACCCGTTGCTTAGCGAAGCAAGAACCTCGGTATGCGAAGACGCCACAAGCAATTATGGATTATTGCCTGATAAGTCGATAATTGCAACAAGAAACGTAAATCTTGAAGCACTTGGAGAAACACTTAATTTGAGAGTAAAAGTTTAATTGTATTGATAATTGATTGAAAAATAACAAGTGTTCACCCTTATAAAGGGTCCAAACCCTAACCTACCATGAAAACAACTTTAAAACAGAAAAGGAAACAAAAACATGAAAATTTCAAAAATCCGGTAAAAAGCACGCCCGTCCCAGTGTTTTCGCACATCGCCCGGATGCCAGCCCCCACATGGCAGTGCCAGGAAGCACGGCCGGGCCGTGTTCGCGAAGGATTTTCCGAACACGGTCGTGTTCCCAAGCACGGCTAGGCCGTGCTTTCCACGAACCCACGATGCTCTTCTTCCCACACGGTCGTGCCCCGGAAACACGGCCAGGCCGTGTTCGCGACGAAAGATTCGAACACGGCCGTAACTAAGCAACCGACCGGTCGTGCTTTCCACGACCTTTGCCTCCTTCGATTTCTTGATCTTTTATCCCCCGCTTTCGTCCTGACTCAAATAACAACCGAAAACGCGCCTTAAAGGTTTATTTGGCCTCCAAAACACTAACATGACTCAAAATAAAAACTAAACTACAACTAACTATGATAAATGAATACAACACCATCGAGCACTTGATTATGAGGTCTTCAAGAAGCTAGGTGGCTTGTATTCTTGGCATCCTTTAGTTGCTCAGTCTGAGGTGGACTCTGGACCGTTGACGACGCTAATCAACTGGACCACCCAATCATCTTTCTCCTTTGGTAATGCACTCTCGGCCTCATTCTGAATGACTTGAATCAGCCCATTTAGTGAATCCTTGAACTTCCTTGCCCTCGCCCTCGTCACCGGACCAATCGGTACTGTTACTGGGTCTTTTGTCCATAGATTCTCATCACATTGGAACATATGCCAAATTATGCGAAATTCTTGAAGAAGATGATGGCTAAGAAAAGAAAGTTGAAGGAGTACGAAACGGTGAACTTGACCGAAGAATGTTGTACTATTATTCAAAGGAAGCTACCTAAAAAGCCTAAAGGTCCGGGGAGTTTCTCTATTCCTTGTGAAATTGGATGTTCTTGCTTTAATAAAGTATTGTGTGATTTAGGAGCAAATATTAATCTTATGCCTGTTTCAATTGTCAGGAAACTTGGATTAGGTGACGTAAAGCCCATCTCTATCACACTAGAGTTGGCGAATCGATCCTTGAAATATCCAAAAGGAATAATCGAAGACGTGTTGGTCAAAGTGGATAAGTTATACTTCCCAGTGGATTTTATTGTGTTGGACATGAAGGAGGATAATGATGTACCGTTGATTTTGGGACGACCATTCCTAGCTACGGGGAAATCACTGATTGATGTCTACAAAGGAGAGCTGCCACTACGGGTAAAAGACGAGCATATTGTATTTTTTATCGATAAGGCAAGACTTTTCCAACAGGAAATCGAAAAACGCAACATGATCGGGGTCAAAACATCGGATTCAGCGGAAGAACATGTTCAAAAGAAAGGAGCCCAAAACACTTCACATGGGCGTGTGAAAACCCACGATCAGACTATAGGATTGGTCTCTGAAGGCTAGAGCTATCAATTTTGGCCCAACTCAGTAACATGGCCGGGCTGGGCTGAGTTTTCTTAGGCCCGAAATAAGTCAGGATTTTTTCGCCTGGCCCATTAGGCCCGAAAAGTTGGGCTGGCTCGGCCAGCCCAATTTTTTCTTTGTATTTTCATGGGTTGGGATCCAAAAAAAGCGGCTCGATTACTGTTTGGCTCGGCCCGTCCTGACATGCTTTTTTAAGTTGGTCCAGTGGGCTGGCCCAGCCTGGCCCGTTTGACACCTCTACTAAAGACAACATGGTGGACGCACACTAGTGTATGAATTCACAAAACCCGGTCATACAAATGACTCTTTCACGTGCGGATTTGAAGGATGAACTCCCTGCTTCGCCAAAATGCAAGCCCTTCTCGAACATTTTCGCTATGCATTCGTGGGCACAAGCGAGACCCATCCAATGGAGGAGGAATTTGTTTTTCCCACCAAAGGTGCAAAATAGCATGAACACTTTGACGATTTTCAACCGAAAGAATTAGAACAAATGAAAAGAATAGAACAATGGCAAAGTGGTCAAGGCCACTATCCTCCATCGCCTCCGCCTCAATAGTCGATGTAAGTACTTATCGCGCTTTCCTCTTTCTTTTGATAACTTCCTTACGTTTTCGGGACGAAACATGGTATAAGTTTTTGGGGGAGGGGGGTTGTCAAGAATGCGCGATAATGTATTTTTGCATGTTTGTATAACATATAGGTTGCATGTAGAATCATATAAAAATTGCATAATTTTTTTGTTTTTTCAGGTACATTTATTACTTTAGCATGTTTACTGCTTTTGTGTGAGTTAGATAGAGTCATGGAGTTCGTACATAATGCCTTTGTGTGTTTTACTACGAATAATTGATTTCATGAAAAGAAATACTTAGTGAGCATGTGATAAATTTGAAAACAAAAGACATTTTTGTGTTTATTTGGTTGATTGAGAAAGTTGGGTATTTGAACATGATGCAAAAAATAAGCATGTGAGCTTTTGTGCCTATAACTACGTATATCTTATGAAATCTTGTTTTGTTGAGTGTGTCATTCATGCAAGTTGAACTCTAGAACTTGCAATGGTATCTTTATTGAAACCACATGTGTGTGCATTTTCGGAAATGATGTAAGACCATTTTTGTTTAAACCTATTTTTGCCTAAAAAGCTTATATATGAACTCATGATTCCCTAGTTAGCCAATTTGAGCCCTAAATTTATTTATTATTAGCCACATTTTGAGCTTTAACTTAACATATTTGTATCCCAAAACTTGAGCTTATAAAGATATTTATTTTTGAGGGAGATGTAGGTTAACTTTGAAAACAATATTGGCAAAAAAGGGATGAGCAGTGATTAGGTGAATGATGAAGCTCGGGGAAAAATTGAATGAAAATAAAATAAGAAAATCAAGCATTTAGAAGAAAAATATTAATTATTGAAAATCGAGAAAATTGAGCTTAAGGCAAAAGAAAAGGCAATGTCCAAAGAATGAAAAAGAAGAAAAAGTGCGGGGAGTGTGAATTGAAATTGAGAGATTAAGTGGATACTTCTTTAGATGAAATGGATTGGTTAGTTGAAAGTGTTAGTACTTAAATTCTATTTGCTCAAGCTTAAGTCACTTAATCCATATTTTTCCTACCTAACCAAAAGCCTACAAACCACACGGACTACCAAAGAATTTACACGATCGTGTGGATTGTACCATGCCGGTTTACATGCCCATGCGGCTTGTTTGAGGTAATTATTTTTATAGAAATTTTACACGGCCTACCCGTGTAGTTATACACGGTCGTTGGAATTGAACTAAACCAAAACAGACCGTTCACATGGTCTGGCCGTGTGAAATGGCATGGTCGTGCGATTGGTTCCTGGGCAGAATTTGTTTCCTAATTTCGGTTGGAATCTACAAGGGATCTCTCATGGCAACTATAAAGTGTTGGGAAATTTATATATAGACTTTGATGATACCATGTAAAGCTTAGATTAGAAAGTTGGCACCCCAATTCAATCAAATCAACTTGTAATAGATAAGACTATGTAAGTTTGTAGTAAAGCGACCAAGTTGAAGAATGCGAGGACTTGACTAAAGATTGAAGAGAAGACACATTTGTATGACAAATTTGAGTGAAGTAAAGTCAAGTATCGGTCAAGTGGTAAAAGCTATCTCGAGCTGGTGACCGATCGACAACATAGTCATTCCAAGATCATTGGAGTTGATATCAAAGGGGTTATCGGCAAAGAACGATCAAAGAAAGTCAAGAGATCCGTTGTCAAGCAAAGTCAAGTGTTTCTTTACGGAAATAGGCATGCGTCGATCGCCTACCTTAAAGCATTTTTCTTTGGAAGAGTGAAAAAAGCAAGGAGCCAATTAGATGTACGAGAAAACCTGCAGAGTTTAAGGAAAGGCTGCAGAGCATTAAATTCAAGGTACAATCTACATCAATGCTGCAAGACAAGATAAGCCAACGACCTAGAAGTGGAGTTTGAAAATGCATCTATCTCTTCAACGGTTGCATTTTCAAACTGCCACTATAAAAAGGTGAGGAATACACAGAGAGAAGGTTAGGAATGCAAGCAAGCAAAAATACATTAACCTGCAAAGCAAAAGCAAATATCTTTCAAGCATTCAAATCATATCCTCAAGCCTAAACTCGAAGGAAATCGATCCAACACATTCAGTGAAGGAAAGACAACTTCAAATTGTTGAAGAGGAAAAACTTGTTTCAAATAATAAGGGGTCTACACTCCAAGGTTGAAGGAGGTGTAGTAAGGTTCCAGATCGAACCAGAGGCTTTAAACTCGTTGGAGGGCTGTGTGAACAAATCCAAGAGTTTGAAGAAGCTGAAGTAGCAGGAAAACCGTCTTGTGAAGAAAACTGAGTCCTAGGAGAAGCTAGCTGTGTGATCAAGGCTGTCTCGGACTGGGTCTTCACTTCAATTTTCAGTCAAGTTTTGTAATTGTTAACTTGGCTATCTTCAACTAAGCTCATACAACCTTATGTATTACATGTTGAATTACATTTGAAAAGGGGTGCCAACTTCCTAGCTTGAGTTTTACAGCTCTTTGTTTGTGAATCCAAAGATGATGTCATCCACATAAATTTGAACAAGCAATACACTCTCCCCATCTTGATTTCTGAAGAGTGTTCTATCAACCTTGCCTTTGGTGAATCCATTGTCTATGAGAAACTGAGACAATGTGTTATACCAGGCTCTTGGTGCTTGTTTCAATCTGTACAATGTTTTCTTGAGCTTGTAGACTTTATCTCCAATAGTTTTCTGCTCAAAACCTGGAGGTTGCTCCATATAGACTTCTTCTTCCGAAAGTCCATTAAGAAATGCACTATTCACATCCATTTGATAAACAATGAAGTTCTTGTGTGCAACATAAGCACGAAACATCCTAATTGCTTCCAATCTAGCAACAGGAGCAAAAGTTTCATCAAAACCTATACCTTCCTCTTGGCAATACCATTTGGCTACCAATCTTGCTTTGTTTCTCACTATAGATCCTTTTTCATTCATCTTGTTTCTTAATACCCACTTAGTACCAATAACAGTTTCGTAGGTAGGCCTTTGAATTAATTCCCAATCATTTGTTTCTTTCAAACTAATTCAGCTCTTCCTCCATAACTAGAATCTAATGTGTGTCATCCAATGCTCGTGACACATCTTTAGGCTCTATTTGGGAAATGAAACAAGTAAACATGGCTTCATGTTGAGTGCTGGAGCTGGTTCTCACTTCATCTCTAACATCTCCAATGATTAATTCAGGTAATAGTCTCTCAGCCATCTAACATCTGGTTGGAGTAAGTCTGCTGGGTTCAACTGTCTCGCAGCTAAGTTGTCTTGAACAACTTCCTCATCATCATCTGATTCGAGACCTTCCACTGTCTCACGAGATTCAACTATCTCATCTTCATCAAGGTTTAGTCCTCTTATATCTGCTTCAACATAAGGACTTTTCTGAATAGTTGACTGATTCTTCTTGTCAGTTAACTTATTTATGTCTTCGCCATTGACATTAAGTTCATCAAAAACCACATGGATAGACTCTTCTGTGACCATAGTCCTCTTGTTCAACACTCTATAAGCTTTACTCTCATCCGAGTATCCCAATAAGATACCTTCATCCGCTTTAGCATCAAAAGCTTTCAAGTTGTCCTTGCCATTGTTGTGAATGAAGCACTTACATCCAAAGATATGAAAATATCCAACATTTGGCTTCCTCCTTGTCCAAATTTCACAAGGGTTTTCGGACAGTTGCCTATTAATCATACACCTATTTCGAGTGTAGCAAGCAGTATTAACGGCTTCAGCCCCAAATCTCTTATGTAAACTAGCTTCAACTAACATGGTCCAGGCAACTTTCTTGAGAGTTCTGCTCCTTCTTTCAGCTACTCCATTCTGTTGTGGAGTTCTTGCAGCTGATAAATCACGAGCAATACCATTTTCAATGCACATCGAGTTATAATCCCATTGACAAACCCAGTTCCTCTATCAGACCTTATCTTTATAATGGTTTGACTCTTCTCATTTTGAACTCTTCTTATCAGCTGAGGGAGCTTCTGCAGGTTTCTTTCTTTTTACACATAAAGATTGTCCATATGTATCTGGAATAATCATCCACCACCACTAATGTGTATTTCTTTCAACTAATGCTAGCTTGTTCAACAGGACCAAATAAATACATATGCAATAAGTGCAATATCCTTGTTGAAGAAGGACTTGGCTTGTCCTTGAAAGAAGACTTTATATGCTTTCCCATCTGGCATACATGTTTTTTTGCCTTGATCCTTGTAGCACAATCTCATTAGATTCAGCGTCCTTGATTTGGCATACACTCATGCTGAATCCAATATTGTAGCTTTTGTCACAAGTTTGCTGATGCTCAGCAGATTGAAGTTGAGGTCTTCAACTTATGCTACATTTGTGATCTCTAGTTCATTCTTCTTGATGGATCCAATGACTTTGATTTTTCCTGGAGCTTCATTTCCTCCAAATATGATTTTTGCACCTTTGATTTCCTTGAACTTTGACAGATTTTTCTTGTTGCCTGTCATATGTCTGGAACAACCACTCTCCATGTACCAGGTTCTTTGGCACTCAGCTGTTCCTTGAACCTGCAATCAAGGAAATTAGTTTTTAGGTACCCATACTTGTCTGGGTCCTGAGGGGTTAGCACTATAAGGTGATCCAACCAACCTATAGCCAAATGATATGACTCTAAGAGGTTGCCACCTATAAGTTCCATAATCATAATGAACATTTGCAAATTGCTTATGGGCTTTAGGCTCATACAACTATCTCTTTTGTCTGTATGCTTGTGTGTATGTTTGAGCATTTGCTTTCTTGGGTTAATAGTGGAACTTTGTGTATATTGGACTTTGTGCTTGGGTGCATAAGTGTGTTGATTATAGTTCTTTTGCATTGGGAATGACTTATGCTGAGTTTGAGGTCTTTGCCACTTAGGCTTATATCCCATTGGTCTTGGCTGATATCACATTTGGTTATTCCAATCAGCCTGGCTTGGGTAGTTTCTACCATTCCCATCATATGATTTTCTTTGCTGAAATCTCTGAGGCTTTTGGTAGCTCTATTTGGACTTTACAGAGTATTTCATGTTTGGAGTCTGCCGATGGACTCTTCTGAATTTCGTTTCAACTGTCCTGTCAGCATACTCAGCTGGCTTCTTGCCTTTTCCCTTGTATCCAAGGCCATCATGGTTGTGATTGTGTTTTTGGGTGGGTGTGGATACAACATATGGTGCTTTGGATCTTTGGACCGCCTCATTACTTGAGGATCCTTTCTCCATAACCGCTATTGGGAGTTGGGCATGCACAAAGGAATTAAATCGATGCTGTCTTGTCACCACTTTCTTTTCTCAATCATTATAAGTTCATCCAATGATTTGGATGCCTTAGTGAATGAAAACAATCACATTTTTAAGATCCTTTTCCTCTTTTTCGTAGAAGTTAAGTACGCTTGGATCTTAGCTATTTCACCTTGACTTTGTGTTCTCATCGGCTCACGTGACTTAGAGTACTCGGCTCCTTAGTCACCGTGAGTTTTGGCATCTAAGTGGCTGTTTTCCTCATTTAGGAGTGTGTGAGAGGTCTTTATGTGATCAAAATCTTTCAACATTTTGCCAATAGAATCATAAAGATCTATGGGTGATGAAGTGTTTGTGTCACTATCACTATCACTTGAATCTGAATGAGATGAGTTACGATGTACCTCATATTCTTGATCTTTAGAGTTTTGTTCTTTGGCCATGAGGCATATCAGGGCCTCTTCCTTTGTGCCATTGGAGTAGTTAGCTTCACTACTATCTGACTCTGCTGGTTCTTTGCACTTGGTTGTGTCAGTAGTCTCTGTAGCAAACATGGCTTTCTTCTTTTCTTGTCTTCTTTCTCTGAAGACTTTTCTTTTTTCTTCGTTCCTGTACTTGTTGACTGGTGGATAAGGACAGTCAACAACAAAGTGTCCTGGTTGCCTGCAATTCAAACACAGGTTCTCTACTCTCTGCAAGTCAGCTCTTTCAGCTCTCTGATTATCAGCTTCTGATACTCATTTCTTTGATGTTCAGCTCTTTTAGGTGGTTTGTCTTCCCTAGCTTTTGAAGGTGCTGAGTGTCTCCTGGATGATTCACCCTTGTTTCTCTTGTAGTTCTTATTGAAGAACTTATTGGATTTTTTCACCATTAGGGCAACTCCTCTTGGTCTATGGCCTCCTTGGATTCAACTCTCTTTGCTTCACCAGCCATGAGTGCAGCTGTGTTGGGTACAACTGTCTCTTCTTGTTCTTTCCTTCTCAGCTCCAACTTATAGGCTTTTAGATCAGAGAACAATTCATGGTTGGATGTTCTGGTAAGATCCATGGAGTGTCTCAAAGCCATAACCTTCAATCATTGGTGATCTATGTGAATCTGGCATCTAGCTGATTTAGACTTTCACCTGCAATCATTTTAAAATTTTGAACAACAGTTAACTTATTTTCCTTAATTTGGTCAGACCCTTCACAAATTAAGGTAAGTTTTTCCCAATTCTCTTTGGCCGTTTTACAAGATTTAACATTAAAACATGGCCTTATCAAGAGTTTTATAAAGTATATCCTTGGCAATATTGTTCAAGTTATATCTCTTTTGATCCTCATTAGTCCACTCGCAGTGTGGTTTATCCACCATGGCAGGTCTAGGCTCTGCAGGTGCTTCATCTTCTCCTTCAGCAGGAGCAACCCTTCTTACAGCTGTATTAACCTTTACGATTTGTAGTGGCCCATCCTCAATAACGAACCATATTTCATCATGTAGGGCTGATAGATGAGCTTGCATATGTATTTTCCAATCATCAAATTCTTCAACAGTGAACATTGGAATGCGAGTTAGATTTGCTTCCATGATAATAACTTTGCTTTTGAAATAAAAACTTTAAAAACTCAAGTGTTGATTCTTTGAAGAATAATGAGATCTTGTTTAGTAACCAATGCAAAAGGCTTAATGAACCAACTATTCTGATACCACTTGTAGGTCCCAAGGGGTGATGTCTAAAGTTTAGAGGGGGAAGGGGGTTGAATAAACTTTACCAATCTTTCGATTTTAGTCTTTTTAAACAATTTTAGAGTTAACTCAAGTTAGCTAAGTATTGGAGGGACATATAGGTTGGCTTACACATCAAAGTTACCCACTCAACAAACTTAAATGAGCTGTTGATAGTATAACTTAGTTGTTTTCAGCTAACACTTAGAAGTGCAGTTGACTTGGTTTTACCAGCAGGAGACTTTTCACCCTTAGAGTTTTAAATAAGTTTTTCAACACTTGTTTTAGCAATGTTATTATTATCGACACACTTAAGAAATTTTAACTTATCGTGAGATATGAAAATAATGCAAGAATTAAAGTGTCTTTGAAAAGCAAATGAACACTGGCGTTTTATAGTAGTTCGAGGATGGAGTAATTTCTCTAGTCCACTCTTCTCCAACTCCTGGAGGAATCCACTAGATAACTTGACTTGGCTACAAAGCAGTTAACAGTTCGAGTCAGCTTTGATCACACAGCCTACTGCTCCTGGGACTCAGTTTCTTCACAAGACGGTTGTCTTGCTACTTCAGCTTCCTTCAAACCTTTGGACTTGATCACGTAGCCCTCGAACAGTTTCAAAACTTCTGGTTCAATCTGGAACCTCACTACTTCTCCTTCAACCTTAGAGAGTAGACCCCTTTGTTCTTGTAAACAATTTTTTCTCTTAAACTGATGAAGTTATCTTTCCTTCACTAAGTGTGTTGGATCGGTTTCCTTCGAGTTTAGGCTTTAGGATTTCTTTTTAGGCTTGAGAGATGTTTGCAAATTATTGCTTGAATGCTTGTATGCTTGATAGTTAAGTTCATAACATTCTCTCAAATGACTCCTTAGCATTTTATTGTGCACATTTGAAAATATGTCCGTTGAATAGATATACACATTATTCAAATCACACTTCGTAGGTTGTTGGCTTGTCTTTTCTTGCAGCATTGATGGAGACTGTACCTTGAATTTAATGCTCTACAACCTTTTCTTGAACTCTGCAGAATTTCAGGTGCTTCCCATTGGTCCCTTGCTTTTTGCACCTTTTCAGCAAAACAACTTTATTGCCGGCAGCCTGACACATTTCTATTTCCAGCAAAACCTTGACTTGTCTTGAGAATGGATTTTTTTCAGCTTTCTTTGAGTATTGTCTACTGCATACCCCTTTGACATTTGATTCCAATCATATTGGAATGACTTTGCTCTTATTCAGCTGACTGAGACAGCTTTTCTGTCACTTGACTAATTCTTCACTTCCCTTCACTCAGCTGCCACACTGCTGAGTCTTCACTTCAATCTTCACTCGAGTCTTGTAATCTTCAACTTGGTTGTCTTCAACTCAGCTCATATAACCCTATCTATTACAAGTCGAATTACATTTGAAATAGTGTGCCAACTTCCTAATCTAAGTTTTACATTGTATCATCAAAATCTATACATAAATTTTCCCAACAACAAGCAATTCTTATTAATCAACGGTTTTTTTGCACTCGGGAGAGGGAATAAACTATCTTAGGAATTGAACTTATAGGTACACACAAAGTGATTTTGATATAATATTAATTGGAATTAATATTGATGAAGCATGTTAAGATCATAGTCCTAGGATTGCTTTTCGTGATTGTTTGAGCTTTTGTGAAGTTTGAGAATTTATGATAATTAGATATATTAATTTGATAATTTTAGTGTTAATTTAGATATCACTTTTTGTCTTTCAACCGCTTCAATAAAATTAGAGTACGATATCTAATATACTTTATGTATCTCGGATTAAATCCCTGAGGAATACGACCTTGCTCACTGTTATCTATAAGCTACACTGTACACTTGCGGTTTAGTGAAATGATTTTCATGTTAATTGGATCATTGAAAACATTTAATTATTTATTTAAACAATGAAAATAGAGCTGAAAATTTGATTGTATAGACACAAGGAGTCATAAGATTGAGGTAATATTGCATGCTTAATTAACAAATGAACAATGTTGCATTTATATAAATTCTCCAATCTCCTGAGGTATTTGAAATGGTTTGTAAACTCAAAGTGATATCTGTGTTGTTGAAGTCATTCAATTTGCTTGAGGACAAACAACATTATAAGTATGGGGTATTTGTTAAATTGGATTTTTGCCAATACATTAGATGTCTTAAACCAAAATATTGTGTTGATTTTTAATAAAGTGAGTCGAAATTATTGTACGTATTGTGCTGAGTCGTATATCGAGTTGTAATAGATATTTGGGTACCAAAGAACCAAAAAAATTGATCAAGTTTGGAAGAGAATTGGACAAAAGTGATTCTATTAATATATATACTGCGATATAAACTTTTTAAAACGCGGTGAAAACTAAAGAAAGAAAGACCCATATCACGATACATAACCCCAGTTCGTGATATAGATTTGAAAAATACCCATACCACGATACAAAGTTCACATATCGCGATACATAACTCAAAACTACTATTTATCGGGACACATCTTGCTCATACCACGGTACACTATGTATTTTTATAATGTTTAGCGCGATTCAAGTATTTTCTACCCCAGTTCACCCTGAAACTTCATTTTCTACCTATTTGCTACCGCGATACGTTCAACGCATACCTCAATACATCGCGATCGCACTTTCAGAAGGAAAAGAAAGAGGAGAACACGTAAAGGAAAAGAAGAAGACAAATTATACAACTGAAAAAATGGAGGAAAAGAAAGGAGTAGCAACTATAAATAGAGATGGGTTTGCAGTAGTAGAGATACACCATGGAGAGGAGTTTTGATAAAGAAAAATTAAGAAACGAAATTTAGACGGAGAGAAGGCAGCGAAACAAGAAGGGAACCAGATCAATTCTTCAACAAATTCTTGGAGAATTACCGATCAAATCATCAAATATAAGTTTTTCCTTCTTATTTTCTTCCTTTCTAGCATAATTCCTATATTAATTCATATGTATCAAACGTTTTGTGAATTATTGGTGAACTAAATAGATATATCCTAAAGGATTGTGTAATCTTGTTGGATCATATGTTTTATTAGTAGATCATCTTATTTCATGTAATTTATGGTTTATTTGTGTTACTTGTATTAATTACATCTTGATTACTTCATTACTAATCTTTGATGCTTGATATGTTAATCCGACATTTGAGAAAGGGAATTTAATACTAGATTTAATAATAACACAACATAAGAAATTATATAACCGAGATATTTGTAAATCCTTTGAAGTTATTGTAGAAATTCCATTGGCCTGTTTGAAATTATTATTCTTAAGATTTTTATAGGGATATCGAAATCTAGATTTATAATTTAAAATCACTCGACACTTGAGAGAGAGAGAGAGAGAGTTGATTAAATTGGGAATTTTAACTTATAAACAATTGCTTGAAATTGATAAATTGTCTATCAAACATAAGTGATAACTTGATGAAATCAACCTCTAGAATAATTCTCCCCTAGATTTAGATGTTTATATTTTAATCAATTATATTTAGTTATTATTAGCTACAAATTAAGATATCCACATACTATTGATTAGTCAAATATAACATATATAATTTATATTTGGTACTCATATACACATTCCCTGTCTACAACAACTCTACTCATTAAACTATATATAAACTTGACAACCGTACACTTGCAGTAGATTAGGCGAGTGATTTCACACCTAACATGTATGATGATGATGGTGATAATATTAATGATGATGGTGATGATTATGATATTAATGATGATGATGATGATGATGTGCATACCTTGCTCTTTGGGGAGTATTTAAATTTAAAGGTAATATAAACAAGTAGAACTTGGTAGGGACTCTATTACATTTCTGGTTATCGAGATTTTAGGCAAGATAAATTCCCAAAATACCATGCATATCAATTAAGATATCTCAAATCCAAAAGATCTTTCCTCATTTTAGCAATACCAAGCTATTAGAACAACCCGGTCACTCACAAAGGTATAACCGCTATCAAAGTCAACTCGAAATAGTTCAATCACCGTAAGGTGCCATTTATCTAAATTTCAAGGATTTACATGCGGATGAGCTATCTCCACATCTCGGTCATTATTTCAACTTCAATCAGATTTAATACCTCAATCTTTAGCCAACTTAGCTTAGCCCTTTGAAGGGTGAGACATGTCCCCACCATGGATGTTTTTATTGAATAATAATGAAGATCTATTGACCTTCTAGTAACACTTGAGCTATTTAGCTTCCCATGGCTTATAGGTTTCCTTTGGGCATGTTTGATAGGTATTATTGGGCAGGATACAACTCACTTTTATTACCAATACATCACATTAACTTGTTTGGTTAAAATCAACAAGGCCCAAGAAAATGTCATGGCGCAACATGTAATACATGCTTCATTGGGATAGCCCATCCCACCACCCCCTGGATCCACAATCGCCCATCATTTAGCAGCTAATATTAACAAATGAAAAGACCAAAATAATCCTCAAATAAATATGATTTCACAAACCCTATTCAACTTTACACTTTTATCTCTACAGAGAAGGCACTGAGAACTCTGTTGCTCAGGTATGTATTCCTCACCTGCATTTGTGGCCAAACAAAACTCGCACAACATTAAGATGGACTGATGGTAGTAAATTTGTTGATGAATCTCACGGACGCCCTACCCAGAGTCCTAATGAGAAATGTGGTTTAGGGTTTTTTGGATTCGTTTAATTTCTCAGTTTTCTTTGAATCTGTAAAATTCCTAGTCTCTTTTGGTGTAGTCTTCATATATTATAGGGTTTTAATCATTTTTCTCTATTGTACTGTTTTTCAGCAAGGGCACACAGTTAGATTTATTTGGTGTGGCTCAACGAGGTATTTTAAATTCATACAGTGCTAAAGATTACTTTTTAATTTCGTTTTATGATGTCTTTCACTATGATTCTTCATTTACACTACATGCATTGCACTCAATGAACCCTACGGGTGGTTGATTCAGAAATAAAATTTACTATGATTTTAAAAAGCTTAGTTATTTAATGTTTCACTGCACATGGTCGAAATTTTTAAAGTTACATTTTTGAAGGTGTTGAGTTAGTTAGTCTGGGTTATTTTCTTTCACGTTTTCTCACACGCATTTTACACGTTTTTTTTAGTTTTAGCAGTAGTTGGTATATTGACAGATGTCATTCGGTCATTGGATAGTTTGAATCTGGAGGGAACGGGCTCATGTATATAAAGTTGTGCTTAGCTCATTTGCTTTAACTTGAAATGGATGAATAACAGATTTCACTTATTTTCTCTCAAATGGAGTCATACATTTCTGAATATTAGCTTGTCAACATGGTACCAGAGCAGGAACTAGCTCATGGCTCGGAAACACAACGATACTGAAGAGATTTTAAACACAAAAGGTTCTCACGTGGAGCAGGAGAACACCACGAAGATGGTGTCGATCTACACTAAGGATTTGGATCCGCTTTGTTTACACGGATCTGATCATCCTGGGATGATACTTGTTACGAATCCTCTTAATGGTGCAAATTACCTCCATTGGAGCCGTGCAATGAGACTTGCACTTGGAGCAAAATCGAAATTAGGCTTTATATATGGAACAGTGACTGTTCCAGATTCGAGCACTGAAGAGTATGCACAGTACCAAAAAGTAGATTTCATGGTGATATCTTGGTTACTCAATGCAATCTCTAAGGAAATTGTGGAAGCATTCATGTATGTCAAAAGTTCCAAACAACTATGGGATGAATTGGCAGAGCGGTATGGAGAAAGCAACGGACCCTTTCGTTATCAACTGTAGAGAGAAATTGCTAATTTCTCACAAGGTACTTCCAGTGTGACTACATATTTTACTGAATTGAAATGTCTTTGGGATGAGTATGCTTGTTTAGTAAAATTACCGGAGTGTATGTGTGGAGCTGGAAAGGCTATATGTGACAATGATATGGATATCAAACTTATGCAATTTCTTATGGGATTAAATGATGTGTTTGAACCTGTGAAGAATCAGATCTTACTCATGGATCCTTTACCCACGGTAAACAAGGCATACTCAATGATTCTAAAGGTCGAAAAACAGAAAAACATTCATAACAAGGTGTTAGATCCATTATATACTAGTGCGATGATGGCACGCAGTAACTTTGGAAGAGGCAACAGTGGATCTGGAATGGTCTATGGAAGAGGTAATGGATAAAGTATGATCAGTGGCTGAGGTACTACTAAACCAATGGGAAATGGCTATGGTAGAGGCAGAGGTATGCCTAGATAATCAAAGGAAGAAAGAGCAAAGATGATATGTGATCACTGCGGGTATAATGGTCATGAGATCAAGGAATGCTTCAAATTGCATGGCTATCCAGATTGGTACAAAGAGTTAAAGGAACAGAGGTCAGCTCAATCTATAAACATGATAGAAGGTGTGACTGATTCAGTATCTCTGAGACATAAGGAAGATGAGGGGAGTCACACTCTTTCTCAAACTTTGCTGAATACTCAGGTAACAAGTATGACACACACTTTGCTTTATCCTTATTGCATGAGATTGGAAAAGGAAGTTGGATTGTTGACACCGGGGCCAGCAGACATATTTGTTCTTCACCCTCACTGATTGTGAAATCTACTTTGTTGCCTAATCCTGTTAAGGTTCATTTACCTGATGGTTCTAATGTTCTTATCACACATTCTGGAGATGTTCATGTGTCCAATGAGCTTACTCTGAGAGATGTGCTAATTGCTCCAAATTTCAAATATAATTTGCTGTCTGTGAGTCAGTTACTAGAAGGAGATCAACTTCGTTGTGTTTTTACTCGGTCATCGGGTGTTGGTTGCGGGACCTTAATGGAGGCAAAATGAAGGCTATGGGGAGAAGCTTGGGTGGTCTATATGTTCTTGAAGGACCAGTTTTTGGTGGAAGTGTGCATACTAATGCAAAGGAGAATGACTTGCTTGTGTGGCACAGAAGGCTGGGCCACACTTCTGTCACTTGTATGGAACATATAGATTTTCTTAAAAATCTTTGTAATAAGGGAGGTTTGAGTGTATGTAATACATGCCATGAAGCCAAACAGTGTAGGCTCTCTTTTTCACACAGTTCAATAAAAACTTCTGCAACTTTTGAATTAGTACATATAGACATTTGGGGGCCATATCATGAACCATCAGTCACTAATACATCTTATATGCTTACAATTGTGGATGATAACACACGAGCTACTTGGATCTATCTTATGGAACAAAAGTCAGAAGTGGAGAGTCATTTGAGCATATTTCTTCAGTTTGTTAAAAACCAATACCAGTTAACCGTACAGAAGATTAGAACAGACAATGGAGCAAAATTTTTAAGAAAAGCAACACAAACTTTACTTGCTACTGAGGGAATTATGCACCAGAGATCCTGTCCTTACACTCCACAACAGAATGGGGTTGTGGAAAGGAAACATAGACAAATCCTGGAGATTGCTAGATCATTATTGTTTCAATCCAGAGTTCCAAAGAAATTTTGGCCTTACACTCTTTTAGCTGCTGTGCATATCATGAACTCTCTGCCATGTGCCTTGTTGGATTGGCAATCACCATATGAGGTGTTACATAAGGAGAAGCCTAAGTATGAAAGATTCAAGGTCTTTGGATGTTTGTGTTATGCATCTAAACTGGGGGCACATAAGAGTAAATTTGAGCCTAGGGCCTCAGCTTGTGTGTTTCTTGGCTATGTCACAGGTGTGAAGGGGTATAGGCTATACAACATTGCCTCCAAATAAGTCTTCCTCTCAAGAGATGTCATTTTCTGCGAGTCACAATTTCCTTTTCATGTGTTGGAACCTCCACCCGCAGCTGTGCCACTTCCAATCCAATCTCTAGATGTTGTTGAAGCTGATGAAGACATTATTGATACCTCCACTACATTGAAGCCCTCAGATCCTTCCACCATTCCTATAGAGCTTGGCAGGGGAAAGAGAATCAAGTCCAAGCCTACTTGGTTAGCAGACTATGTTACAAATTCTATACATCTTATTGAATCTCCTAGCTCCACTATATCCTCTCCATCAATACAGCACCCCACCTCATACTCTCCACACAGTTTCCCTTACTTGAGCAACACAATTTTTCTCAATCATATACGATTTTCTTGGTGCGTTTGTGAGTCGGCCCAAAGAACCCTCATGTTATTCCCATGCGGACAAGATAAAAATTGGGTAGAAGCCATGAATAAGGAAATTGAAGCCCTCAAGCCAATAAAACCTGGAACTCACTACCTTACACTGCAGGCAAACGGGCCATTGGATCCAAGTGGGTCTACAAGATCAAGAGACATCCAGATGGTAGTATTGACAGATATAAGGCACGTTTGGTGGATAAGGGATATTTACAAATTGAAGGGATAGATTTCTCGGAGAGTTTTTCCCCCGTTGCTAAGATCAAGCTTTTTGAGATGGTGTATTGCATTGGCAACACAGAGTTGTTGGCCTTTGCACCACATTGACATTAATAATGCCTTCTTGCATGGGTATTTGGATGAGGAAGTGTATATGTTTCCTCCTGTTGGTTATTCTAAAGCTAAGAAAGGGGAAGTTTTCCTTCTCAAACGAAGTTTATACGCCTTGAAACAAGCCTCGAGACAGTGGAATTTGGAGTTCTCAGATAAATTACTTGGTTTTGGATTTGTTCAATCCGCATATGATAATTACTTATTCATTAAGTGATGCAGTGCTGATTTTTGGCCCTCATCATATATGTAGATGATGTTCTTATTACAGGTACTTCTGAAGGTCTTATCAGCTCTCTCAATGTAGGTCCCAAGGGGTGTGAGTAAGGTTTAGAAGAGGGGGTTGAATAAACATTACCAACTTTACAATTTTAGTCCTTTTAAAATATTTCAGAGTTAAATACATTGTTAAGTCCTTGGGGGACAGCTAAGTTAGTTAACCATCAGAGTTAGCCACTCAACAAACTCGATTGAGCTGTTGATAGAATAACTCAGCTATTTAGTCTAAACCTTAACTTGGCTGTGATGAGATTTTCAGCGGAAGACTTAACACCCTTAAATTTGATTAAACTTTTATTTTAACACTTGTTTTTAGCACTTAGTTAATTATCAGTTGGACATCAAATTATCAGCAGATATAAATTGATATGCAGAAATAAAAATGTTGAAATGTAAATGACACAATAATTTTTATAGAGGTTCGAAGATGGGGTAATTCTTCTACTCCTCTCTTCTCCAACTCCTGGGAGGAATCCACTAAGTATTGATCGAGTACAAAGTGGTTATCAGTCCAGGATACAAGTCTTGATCACACAACGACTTGATCCTTTGGGACTCGATCGGAGATGCCTTGGTCACACAAATGGCTTCTCGTCGACTCGAACTTTTCTTCACAGTGCGATCGCTTGCTACGTCGCGGCTCACTTGCTCAAGCTTCTTGGATTTGATCACGATGCCCTCCAATAACTTGAGACTGGTTCGACCTTGAACCTTTCTGCAATCCTCCTTAGAAAGTAGACCCCTTTTGATTCTTCAAAAGTTTCCTCTTCAACAGTTTGAAGTCGTCTTTCCTTCATAGCTTAGTGGTGGATCGATTTTTTTCGAGATTTAGGCTTGAGAATTTACTTGAATAAGTTGAGAATATTTTGCAGGTTACAATTCTTAATAATTGCTTGAATGCTCAGGTATGCAAGGTAACCTTTTCTCAAAGTGATTCCTCAGCCTTTTATAGTGAACTTTTGAAAATCTCCCCGTTGAAGAGATAGGCTGATTTTCAAAAGTCACTTGTGTTCGTTGGCTTGTCTTGTTGCAGTCCTTGATGTTGACATTTCCTCGTATTAAATGAATGTCAAGCTTTCCAGGTTCTGACACAAGGTGCAGTGTTTCCCATTGGTTTATTCCTTTTGCACGCTTCTGGGACTGAGCACTTTAAGACATGGCAACATGGAAGTACTACTTGTTTAGGTAATATTCTTGATTTTTTTGCAACGGATTCTTTTTAGTTAACTCCTCTTTGCAGCTGCCTTTTCCCCAGGTGACTTGAGTCTGCTCCAATGATTGAAAGACTCATCATCCGTCACTTCACTTCAACTTGACTTGGCTTGGCTTCTTTGGTTGACTTGATGACTCTTATATATAAATCAGTATCACACGGTGATACTCTTCGATCGAGTCCTTGACATCTCTTTCTTGCCATACTCAGCTACTTCACAGCGGAGTCTTCATCCCAATCTTCAGTTGACTTCTTGTATATCCTGGCATAGCTGACTTGACTCAGCTCGTACAACCCTATCTTTTACAATACAAATTACAAGGAAAATGGGGTGCCAACTTTCTAGTCTAAGTTTTAAATGGCATTCATCAAAATCTAAACAATAAATTTCCCAACAATTTCCCCCTTTTTGATGATGACAAAACTTAAATACATACAAACAATATGTAAATAGCAAAGATACATACAGACAATGCAGTAACAGAGAATGTATGCGTAGAATCAATCTTTTTATTGATCATAACATTCTTGTCCTTTACACAGTTGTTTACAATGTGTATCAGAGCAAACATAGCATTCTATATCTACGCAAAAATATAGAGATTACAAATTTTTTATTCAACAACGTACAAAAGACTTACATACATATGCATTTACAATAGTAAAATACATGAAGGGGTGGACAGCAACACTTCATCTCCTTCGTTCCTTCTTTCTTTCTTCTTGACTATGTCGTCCTCTCTTCTCTCTCTTTCTCTTCTTTTCATCTTCAAATGCTTCTTTTTCTCGTAAGCTCTCTTGTGCCTTCATCTCTTCTTTTTCTTTCTGTCTTTCTTGCCACAGCTGATCTTGCCTTTTGTTTTCTTCATCAATTCTTTTCGCATATTCAGCATTCTTCCTAGCCACTTCCCGATTGGCCACTTCATCATACCCAACCCAGTAGATCCTTCCTTTCTTGCCTGGATCTACGTATTCAAAGTTTTTGGGTAGAGGTCTAGGTTTAAAGCCTCTACCTCCACCACTTCTTCCTCCCCCGGGGCGTATATTGTCTTTGAGTCTTTTTTTCCAGCAGAGTGACCAACGAGTGGCTACTAGTAGTCTGCTGCTTGTCAGCTTCTTCGCACAACTTCAGACCTTTCTCCCAGTACAAGTCCCAGGCTTGGGCTATGGACATATCCTTGAAGAATCTCTTGGACTCAAGCATTTTAAACTCTTCAACGGATCTTGGCTCGTTCCTGTCATCTGGAATGGCATTGGTGTCTTTTCCTACCTGAATGCCTCCAAATTGTTTTAACATCTCTTCAACAAAGGCATCCGTTCTTTTATCGAAATCCTCCATCTCTCGCTTCTACAATATTTTTCTTATGAGACATGGGCACAACTGAGTGATAGAGCGCGAGTTACAGGAAGTTTGGCTTTGATGATGTCGGCCGTGACATGACCTTGCCGAGGGGTTTCAGCAAGCATTAAGGTCATATCTTTTGACCTTTCCCCCTCAACAGCTTTTTCTTTCTCCTTCCTCTTCTCAACAGCTGTATCTTTCTTCTCTACGACAGTTGTTTCCTTTTACTTCTCACCAACCGTCCCCTTAAGCATCTTATGGTATTCCTCTTCCCCTTTTTGGCTTCATCAAAGGAGAGAGAACCCTGGAACATACCAAAGAAGCATGAAGTCCATTCTGGCAGCGATAGTGAATTTTGCTTGGAGTCTCTTTGCGGAGTATGTTGTTCGAATTCGAGCGGGTGCCTTTGGACTCGGTTGCCACCAGTTTCAGTTCAGCCATAAGAAGGTTGAATTTGGTATTCATGTTTTCCTCGACGCACAGAAGTTCTTTGTGATGAAATTCACGCAGCAACTCCATTTCAGTGGTATGGGAGGCATGTAATCTTTCCATATAGGTCTGCATCCTCGCCTTCACGTCAGCATTGTCAGCACTCCATACCAGCATTCTGTTGTATAGTGCCTTGAAGTAGCAAACTTGCTTGAGATGTATGGCACTCTACTGTTGAGACCATTCCCTTATCCTGACCACCACTCCTCTGAAATTTGCTGTGAGAGTGGTATCTCTGCTGTCCAGGCGCATGTCGAGAGAGGCTTGGTGCCGTTCAATCTTCTCAATTTCTTCACAGATTTTCTTGAAGATTTCACGCATCTCAGCTATCTGACTTGAGTCAGCTGCCGACCACTCTGCATCGAAATTGAAATCAACTGGCACAATCGAATCAGTAGGAATTATAGGGTCTTCTTGGATGGTGTAGAGCTTCTGTTCTCTTGCAGTTTCTTCTTCAAGTACGAGCAGTTCTTGAGAAAAAGGAAATACTTCTTCATAAGCATCGTCTCGCACTTGAGATATTGTGCGCGAGGTGGTCTCTGCTGTAGCTCTGGAAGCCTACATAGTTGACTGTGATTCAGCTGGGGCCTTTAATGGTATTGACCAGTGGCCGAGCCTCACTGCCTTAACCTTCTTCGGTCTCACCGGGTTTGTCCTTTTGAGTTGATTGTTCTCGGCCGTATCAAAATTGAACGTTTGTCGGCAACTTTGAATTCTAGCTTGCTCGAACTTGGTAGAACATCCTCAGCTGAATCCTCTTTAGCATGGGTTGATTCAGCTTCATCTGCAGATCCCAGGAATGTTGTATCAAGATCATCCTGGGAGTCATGAAGAGCACTTATTGTAAGTCCAAGCGGCTACGATAATCTAGAGGGGGGTGAATAGATTATCTCCATCTTTTCGATTTAGCCCTCTTTTTCAAACAAAACAAGACAAGACAATATAGAAGGTGCGGAATGTAAACAACACACGTCGATTTATAGAGGTTCAACCCACCTAGGGTCTAATCATCTACCACCCCAGTATATCCGGGATGGATTTCAAAAAGAAAAAAGATTTTATTAATTACCAAAATTAATACAACACCAACTTACAACGACACTTGGAAGAGCACCACACTCTTCTTCAACACCACCTTTGAGATTACCACAATCTCTCTTGAAGATTACCACAATCTCCAACGGCACCTTGTGAAGATTACCACAATCTTCAACCTTGAAGAATACCAAATTCTTCAACACCTCAACAAGAAGATTACCACAATCTTCTTACACCTAACACCTAGATCACCCAAGTGTGTTCTTACCACAATAACACTCACAAGGATATCTTGTGTTGAATGATAACCCAAAAATTCAAGATTACAACTCGATGATGAATTATACAATTGAGTGCAAGTGTAATCAAGAATAGCCTAGACCTCAAGAATGTGAAAGCGATAAGCTAGGCAAATTACAACAAGAATAATGACAATATAAGACCAAGTGTTTGCTTGAGTATATCTTGTTATGTTGTGTTGTTCTCTCTTATTGTTGTGCTTCAAATCTTCCTCTATTTATAGGAGATGATTGATGCTTGATAGGCTCCTCTTGGAATCTGATTTCTACAAAAAAATTGCAATTAAAATCAAGATTATAGATGTTAGAAATCAATTCCACAAATTTAGGAAAAGTTGTCTCACAACAACAGTTATTAAATTTTGTCTTTGTCAAACTTGAGGGTGACCGGTCGCGCAAGACGATAGAAGTTTGAAATGAACACAACAAATTTTCAACATGGAACCGGTCTAGGGGTCGAGTGCATGCACCTAGGCGACCGTCGCCCACCATGGTGACCGGTCACCCTAACCAGTTTTAGGAGTTCTGGGAGTTCTGTTTCGTAAAATGCATTCCCAGGTATCGGTCGCCTCTTTGGTCGATCGATCGACCTCCTAAAAGAAATGTTGTCCGATTTTTGTCGAAAATAAACCTCAAGAAATACTCCAAAAAATTCGTAAAAACATTTTAAACCGATCGGGAGTATTTAGGACAACATTAGAAATATAGTTTTGATGAAATAATACACAAACACAAAATCATCAAAAGTGTTGTCCGATATAAACTCCAACAATACTCCGAAAAATAGTAAAAATATTTTAGACCAATGGGGAGTATTAGGACAACATTTAGAAACATAGTTTCAATGTAAAACCCCATTGACACAAAATCATTGAATGTGTTGTCCAATATTGTCGAAAATAAACTTGAAGAAATACTCCGGAAAATATTAAAACCATTTTAAATCATTTAGGAGTATTTGAATAACCTTTAAAAAAACATTGTTTTGGTATAAAAACAAAATCATCAAAATCATTATAAAATCATTTATCAAACAATCTCCCCATTTTTGATGATTACAAACCAAAACAATTTTAACAAGGTCGATTTTGAAAACAAAATAATTTTACCGGTTAAAAAAGAACTATCCATTGTGAGCGACAACATTCCACGCAATATAATCACAAGGATGGGAGTAGAGATATTCAAACATTGATAAGGGCAAAAGATGGTCTGGGCCGACCTGACCAGGCCTATGGCACTAGGCCGATCTAGCCAGGCCCATAATATTGGGCTGATCTGTTAAGCATTAAGCATTGGGCCTTTCTGTGGAGGCTTATAGCATGAGATGGACCTAAGACTTATAAGTATTGGGCCGACCTACTGAGCCCATAAATAGGTGGGAGGCTTATCATATTGGGCTGACCTGTTAAGGCCCGAGTACAAGTATGGATGTTTATAAGGGCTGACTGTAAGTAAGGTCACCGTGTTAAGCCGATCTGTCAAAGCCCCGCACGGGTAAGCCGATCTATTGTTGACCCGTTATATTCTATAAGGACCTCGGGTACAGTGCATTCAACTTGGCCCAAAGATGTATGAGGCAATCGAGGATGCCTTGGAGATCTAAAGGGCTTCGCATCAATACATTGGGCCGGGGTGTTGTGAAACAAAGTCGGATCTATGGTTTTACTGAGCGTAAAATTAGGGTTTTTAAGAGATCCGATCCTAATCTAATGATGACTCTGACACCAAATCGTAACGAAATCCCGGATTTTACGGAAACCCTAATCCTAGCTAAGGTATAAAAGGCCCAAGCCCAGGTTCATTCCAACCTAATCTCATTTTTTACTGTTACATTGCTTTTTTCTCTCTCTAGCCTTTACTTCCTTTCCAAGACACTGACTTAAGCATCGGAGAGGGTACGTCGGAGCCCCCCTCCGGCCCCCGTTGTGCAGGTTTCACGGAGGACTTCGTCTTGGAAGGTGATCGGCGAGGAGAGGTCATTTTTGGGAGCAACCAAGTGGCGCCGTCTGTGGGAAACATTGAGCAGAGACGTGAGATTCGAGTGTTGGCTATAGAGGATGTTAGAAGGAATTTGGAAGATGATCTGAACCGTACGCCGTTGGGAGATACTCCGGGCGTAGTCACCCAAGAGGATGTTCAGCTTTCACCCCCACCACCCCTGGTGGACGGCGGAGGGCAGCGAGTGCAGAGGACGGGAATGGACGGACAGACGCCTATGTCTGGTGGGAGTGTTGATTTGGGCCCAATGTTCTTTGAACAGTTGGGTGGTTTCATTACTAGGGCCGTGGAACAAACGGTGGAAAGACGCTTGAGGGAGATGCTTCCGCCACGGCTCGGCCTGTGGTCCCCCTCCTGCCTCCTCCTCCTGTGGTCCCCTCTCCGGTGGTCCCTCCTCCTGTGGTCCCCCCGGAGGTCGGAGAGAGAGGTCGGCGGCCAGCGGTGGCGGAAGAGGTGCATTCATCAAGGGCGGAGCATGTGTCAACTGAGGACCAGGATTGGTCAGAACGGATGGATGACCTCCATCGTGAGGTGCGAGATATTCGGAGGAGGGTTGCGGGAGTGCCAGGAGCGGCTGCGGTCCGGGTGAGGAGGGGAACTCCTTTCTCAGACGAGGTGATGGCGGATGAGCTCCCGGCCTCCTACCGAGCTCTGAGCTTTGAATATGATGGTACCACAGATCTGTGGGACCATCTCTGCCGTTTTGAGAATGCTGTTTCACTACACAGGTTCACGGATGGCGTGATGTGTAGAGTTTTTCCTACCACTTTGACGAAATCGGCTCAGCAATGGTTTAGCCAGCTTGCCCCGGGCTCCATTCGAAATTTTGATGACTTCAGCTCGGCTTTTCTTAATCAGTTCACGAGTTGCCGTAAGTACCAAAAGGCGCCCCTGACTCTGTTTAGCATCAAACAGAGAGAAGGGGAGGGACTTCGGAGCTATATTCAGAGGTTTACTGCGGCAAAGTTGGAGGTGCCATCGGCTAGTCTGGAAATCTTGGCTAATGCCCTAGCTCAGGGCCTGAAGGGTGGGGAATTCTTTGAATCCTTAGTGATAGAGCCGGCTAAGACATTCGATGAGCTGTTAGCTCGAGCGGAGAAATATATTAACCTGGAAGAGGCGAGAAAAATGAAGAGGGAAGAAGGAGATAAGAGAAGAGACAGGAGGGAAGATCGGGAGGACAAGGGTCCTCAGAAGAAGCCAAGGTCTGAGGCGATAGGAGGAAGGCCGAGGTTTGAGAAATATACGCCATTAGTTGTCCCTCAGGGCGAGGTGCTTGTAGCTATTGAGAGGCACCCCGACCTGAGGTGGCCAAAGGCACACGTAGAGGCACCAGTGAAGGCGAAATGCAAGGAGTTTTGTAGTTTTCACAATGAGTATGGGCACACAACAATCGGTGCACACACCTGAGGGATGAGATCGAGCGGCTCATTCAAGCAGGTCATCTCAGGGAATTTGTGTACATCGACAAAAAGGAGAAAAAAAGGGAGTATAAGAGGGATAACCGTCCTCTCTTCTCCAACTCTTGGAGGAATCCACTAAGTATTGATCAGTATACAGAGTGGTAACAGTCCAGATACAAGTCTTGATCACACAACTGACTTGATCCTTTGGGACTCGATCTGAGATGCCTTGGTCACTCACCGGCTTCTCGTCCGACTCGGCTTCTTCTTCAGGGCGTGCCTTTACACTACGACTCACTTGCTCAAGCTCTTGGATTTGATCACGAAGCCCTCCAAAAACTTGAGACTGGTTCGACCTTGAACCTTCCTACAATCCTCCGTGGAATGTAGACCCCTTGATTCTTCAAAAGTTTCCTCTTCAACTGATTGAAGTTATCTTTCCTTCACAGGTGAGTGTTGGATTGATTTCCTTCGTAATGTAGGCTTGAGGATTAATCTTGAATGATTTGAGAATATTTTTGGTTATAGTTCAAATGTTTTCTTGAATGTTGGTGGTTCGTAACCTTCTCTCGAGTCATTCCTCGGCCTTTTATAGTGATCTTTCAAAAATCGCCGTTGAAGAGATAGGCTTATTTTTGAAAGTCACTTGTGGTCGTTGGCTTGTCTTGTTGCGATCCTTGGAATTGCCACTTCCTCGTGTGAATTGTTCTCCGGCTTTTCGAGTTCGACATGGTGCGGTGCTTCCCATTGGTTTATTCCTTTTGCACGCTTCTGGACGAGCACTATGAGAAAGGTAGTATGGAGGTATTACTTGTTTAAGTAATTCTCTTGATTTACGTGCAATGAATCTCTTTCGATTATCTCGACTTGATTTGCATTTCCTTGCTTTCCCAGGTGACTTAGAGTCCGCTTCCAATCATTGGATGACTCTTCCGTCACTTCAACTTGAGACTTGGCTATCTTGAGTTGACTTGACGACTGATACTACTCACCGCATCTCACTGCTCCTTGATCGAGTTCCGTCTTCTCTTCTTTGCCATACTCACTGTCTTGCAATGAGTCTTCCTTCTAGTCTTGATTGTCTTCTTGCATGTTTAGACATAGCTTACTTAACTCGGCTTGACCACCCTATTTATTACCATGCGATTTTACAACAAAAATGGGGTGCCAACTTCCTATTCTAAGTTTACAACAAAAATACGGTTTACAATAAAATAAATTAACTACAAAAATGATAATTACCAATGTCGCAGGGCAAAGGAGCCATGATGGAGCTCAGTTCAAAATAATACAGAAGTGATGGAGTTATGAGGCGAGAAAGGTCATACTTGACCAGGGTAAGTTTATTTATTAACGCTTGGAGTTCGGGAGACCGATCTCTAGGGTTGTGTTTGCTTATTGGAGAGGAAGGGTCCATGTCCAGGCAATAGGAAACCCCCAAGCTCGGGGGGAGGAAATGAAAAAATATTTATCCTTCCAGAATTTATTGGAAGAAGGATATTTACTCAGAAATTGTGCATCACCTCGGGAAGTGATATAGAAAAGACCCTTTGTGGTCGAGCTCTTCACTTGGAACAGAGCGAAAAATAGCTCAAGAGTGGGTTCTATTTCTAAGTATTTGGTCAAAATTAAAAAACCAAGACCAAGATGCGGAAGGAATTTGGAGCTAATTGGTTCAAGGGTATACGGTAGAGGCGGACACCCTGCATAAACGGATGGATGGGAAATCTGAGTCCACCCTCTATCTGACCTACAAAAAAGGCTAAGGCATTTGGTGGAGGTCGGTTATGACGATCCGAATCTGCTAGGTAAAGAAAGTCCGAAGGTAGAGGGAATTTGGGCGATCCTTTTTATGGTTTGAAGATTGGAAGGCGACAGGTGGTCTCTCAAGTCATGTGTATATATGGGTAAAGGACCCGAGCTTGGAGTTTGGATCTCTATTGTATCGGAGTCCTGCCCGAATCGGAACTAGACTCGGTGGCATCGGATCCGGAAGACACTTGATGAGAGAAAGGGGTTGTGAGGCGAAACCGTCGTTACGCCCATCGTTCTAAGTCGGCGACATTTAGCGGGTCCGATGGCGTCGAATGAGAAGAAGAAGACGCCATAATAAGAAAAAAGGAAAAGTTGGAAAGGAAAAGGATTACGTACTGGATAGAAATAGGAGATTGAGGGAGAAAAGTGGTCTGGAGCCTAAAGCTTTCGAAGCTTGCCGGAGCCTGGAGAATTCCGCCGGAGAAGAAAGGCATATTTGCTTGGGGGAGATGCTCTGAAATTCAAAATTATAAAAAGTAGTGAATGAAGGAGGAGAAGGGCTTTTATAGGAAGAGGAAGGAGATGAAGGGTTGTCTCGGTATCCGAGGGGGCATGGCACGGTTTACGAAGCATCAAGAATTTAAAAAGACGTCTCATCAATCATGTCCATGTGTCAGGTACTCGAGAGGCCAAAAGGCGGCAGGAATTTTGAAAGCCAAGAGCCGACAGGAATTCGAAAAGCATAAACCCTAAAAATAGGTCAGCTCAGCCTGTCAGCAACTATGGTTGAGGCGGAGATCAATCCATAGTTGGGGGGAGGAATTGATAAGGGCAAAAGATGGTCTGGGCCGACCTGACCAGGCCTATGGCACTGAGCCGATCTAGCCAGGCCCATAATATTGGGCTGATCTGTTAAGCATTAAGCATTGGGCCGATCTGTGGAGGCTTACAACATGAGATGGACCTAAGGCTTATAAGTATTGGGCCGACCTATTGAGCCCATAAATAGGTGGGAGGCTTATCATATTGGGCCGACCTGTTAAGGCCCGAGTACAAGGATGGATATTTGTAAGGCTGACCTGTGTAAGGTCAGCTGTGTTAAGCCGATCTGTCAAAGCCCTGCACGGGTAAGCCGATCTATTGTTGACCCGTTATATCCTATAAGGACCTCGGGGTACAGTTCAACTCGGCCCAGAAGATGTATGAGGCACTGAGGATGCCTTGGAGATCTAAAGGGGCTTCGTATCAATACATTGGGCCGGGGTGTTGTGAAACAGGTCGGAGCTAAGGTTTTACGGGCGTAAAATTAGGGTTTTTAAGAGATCCGATCCTAATCTAATGATGACTCTGACACCAAATCGTAACGGAATCCCGGATTTTACGGAAATCCTAATCCTAGCTAAGGTATAAAAGGCCCAAGCCCAGGTTCATTCTAACCTAATCTCATTTTTTACTGTTACATTGCTTTTTTCTCTCTCTAGCCTTTACTTCCTTTCTAAGACACTGACTTAAGCATCGGAGAGGGTACACCGGAGCCCCCCTCCGACCCCCCTTGTGTAGGTTTCACGGAGGACTTCGTCTTGGAAGGTGATCTGCGAGGAGAGGTCGTTTTTCGGAGCAACCAAACATATATAACGAAAGCTCCCCCTATCAATATGCACAACAAGAGTAATGTAAAAGCAATCAACCACAAGCTAAAAGTTTAGCTTTTACATTTTGATCTTAAGTACAAGAGCTTATAAGCTCCCCCTGTCAACAAAACATCATTAGACAAGTATATAAGTCCATCATATAACAATTGGACTAAGTATAATGCACAACTTATGGCTTTAGGAAGCCATAGCTTATAGCTTCTTTTGTTTAGTTTAACTTAGCTTCTATGAGCTAATAGGCTCTCCCCTTGGAATCATCAAAAAGAATGTTAGCACGATAAAAACATCATATAATCATATCAAAGTGCGTAACTAAACCGATGTATCAAGCTATTTGAACATTGAAGCTTATAGACCAAATAGGAGGAAAGAGTCGATCATACGACTTGTAGAAGCTTATGAAAACTCATTAGATTGGCAAAACATTATCTATATAAGACATTTGAAAACAAGAGAATCATGTAGGTGATGAATTTTTCATTGAGACATTTTATCGAACACTTGGCGGGCGTCAAAAATTGAAGAAGATATATAAAGCCCTTGTAAATGCAATCAAGCCAAGTTTTTCATCACCAAATGAGTTTAAGCACAATACAATATATCATAAATAACAATCTCATCACAAACATATACAAATTTCATCAAGAAAATACATATAGGCCAAGTTCTCAAGAGTTCAACCCAATTAAGATAAGGAAGTAGAATTCTTAATCCTTTTTAATCGGTAAAGATGAGCAATGATGATGATAATCGAGCCTAAATACATCCAAGATATGAAATGTATGCAATAAAATACATTTGAAGTGAAATGTGTGTGAAATTTGCAAAGGGGACGAAATAGAGAGGAAAAACCTTAAACTGCCAAAATACAAGAACAGAGACGGTTTTAACCAAACTTAAGCAGTGGGAGACCGGTCATAGGCTAGGGCGACTGGTCGAGCAGGTGGGCGACCGGTCGACCCCTACCCTGGCAGCCCACTGGTTCACTTCTGTTTTGAAAATCCAAATTTTGATCCAAAAATCCGATTTTGCGCCCCTAAGTTTTAAAAACGTGCAAAATGCAAACATAGACATCATTCAATATACATTATGTCATAATCACGCTCGAAATGGATTAAAATACTAGGCGGTGTATGATTAAAAAGTCCGCGAGTTATCCTTGAGACGGAATTAAACACATCTCAAGTTTTTGTTAAAACATGCAATCCCAAAAAAAATATCGAATCTCAATATGTTTAGTTCGATTGTGACGAACCATATTTTGAAAGAAAATTCTTATCACCGGACTTGTTATCCCTAAAATAAGAACATTTTAAGATATTGGATACAACAAGTCATACGAAGAAGTGCCTTACAAATATTTGAAAATTTCTTTTAACGACACTTTAATGAGATTCGTTGGCATAGTTTTTGAAGTCGAGCATATAGACGTAGGGCATATAGAATATCGAGTCTAAGGAGTAATAAATGAATGAACATACCTCAAATTCGTTTGTCAATGCCTACTTCAACCATTTTGTCAATTTTCGCATTTGTGGCCATATAGGTTGAAATGGTTCTTTCTTCTTCAATGCCTCACTTCTTCTTTTGAGTGTGGAATATAATCACCTTCTTGGCATTGTTGAACTTGAATTCCAATGATCAAATTTGAACTCCTCTCATCATGATCATCTTAGGTTCTCCTTGCATTGACTAAGAAAAATGTCTTGCACAAATATTCATTAGTAGCACCAAAAATATCAACATAAATTTGCACAAGTAAACAATCTTGGCCTTTTTCAAAAAAAATGTAGTATCAACTTTACCTCTTGTAAAATCATTTTGCAAAAATAGCTAAGTCTATCAAACCATATGCGGGATACTTGTATCAACCGTACAAGGCCTTTTATAAAAATCATTTGGCCTAAAAATTTTAAACTCCGATAGACTTCTATTTGAATAAAACCATTTAGAAAATTGGATTTAACATCTATTTGGTAAAGCTTGAAATTTTCTCAAAACAAGAATGGGCAAGTAAAGTGCAAATAATTTCTAAATGTGCTAAGAGTGCAAATGTTTCATCAAAATCAATATTTTATACTTGACGATACCATTGAGTTACTAACATTGCCTTGGTCATCAAACTTGTTCTGAAATACCAAAAATTTCTGCAAAATTTTATCAAGACATCTTGCACAAGAGCATAGTAATATCGAATAATAGAGATATTATAGCAAGTAACACATACTATGCTTAAAGAAAATCATCAATAATATAATACAACATGTAAGTTCAAATAAGCTTATAGAAAGCTACATAAGGTCTCTTTTGAAATTTGAAAATCCGAGAGCATATAGTTGAGACCTCATTTAAAAGAAGCATTTGAACAAGAGTTTTGACAAGAATGAATATGAGCAATCAAATGCATAATTTGAAAAAAGGATAAAAATTCAAATGTTTTATCAAAACAAATATGATCTTTTACGAGTCTCGGATAAGACAAGCTTTATAGAATAGTGCCTTTCAAAAAATTAAAAAATCCTCTTAATGGCACTTATATGAAATACTTTAAAAAAAAAACAAGCACATAGGCATATGACAAAAATATATCGAGTCTATAAGATGAATACCAATGATGAGCGTACCTCGATAGTTTAACATCTCCTGAAGAGGATGACGAATTATATATCCTACATATATCTTAAACAAATCTAGTACAAAGCAACATGATAAAAGTATAGGATAAAAACGATATATGTCACAAGTAAGCTCATGCCATAAGAAACCATAAGAGATGATAAAACAATCAAGTCTAAGCAAATACACAAGAGTTTAATATAAGCATCATACAAGGTCTCCTTTTTCAAAAAAACAATTTAAGACCACAAATATATATATTGAAGACCTTAGTTTTAAAATTATGAAAAACTCATTTTGCAATTTAGACACAAATAAAAACATGCATAAAAAATAAAATGCATATTTAAATAGGGAGATACAGTTTACCAATTTCGCCATTTCCACGGGTTGTGTCGTTCCCATTGTTGATGATATCTTCCCCTTTGAAAATCATCTTGTTCATGATGGCTTCTCCAATTGCTCCATCTCCAAGGATTGTATCCTCCCCTTTGTTGATAATATTTCCTTCTTGGGAATTCATTTTGGTGGTGTCTTCTTCTTTGATCAAATGAGATGGTCATTTGATGTCTTCTAGGCGATATGAATTTTCCTTGACTATTGTTCCACTGGGTACCATACCTAATATGACATTGTTTTGTGGTACCCTAAAGTGTTTGGGTCCTTTGGGATTAGTCTTGAGACTTTTAGGTCTCCAACAATAATTAGAGCTATATCTAGCCAAATTAAGTATTAGCCGTATGGCCCTTTTACCACAATAAAAGCAAGAAATAATTCTAAGAGCATAATGACTATTATGCATAGGGACTTGATTCTTTTTCATATGATTGACGACAATAGGCTTATGATCAAGTTCTAGTTTCGAATTATCACAATTATGAATATCAACAATTTTGGTCATTTTATTGGTACTCAAGTTGGATTTAGATAAATCCTTTTTCATGCAATTAATATCCTCAACAAGAGTACTATTTTCTTTCTCAATGTTTCTAACCTTGTCAAGAGTGGTGGTGTGAGCACATGATAGTGATTCATAGGAAGTAAATAAACTATCCTTATCATTTTTCAAAACATTGAATTCCTTTTTCCAATTTTTGTATTTAACAAGTAAGCTTTGGAATTCATTTTGAAGGTCATCAAAATCATTTTGCAAATCAATATAATCATTTTGTATAACAATATCATAGGAAGTAGAGGGTTTAAGACATACCTCGTTTTCTTCTTCGATGCCCATAAAACATTGTTCGACTACTTCATAGTAGGAAGTTGTAAAAGGCTTGTTCCTTAGATTTGAACTTGTATCCCTTTGAGAAGTATATGCTTTTGTTTGACTCCTTTCATTTGCAAATACTCCATAGATGGCTAATTTTTGCCATACTTCATGTGCCGATCGAATTCCTACAATATGTTCATATTCCAAATTAGTAAGTGAACAATACAAAATATTGAGAGCTTTACCATTTAAGGAGATGGTTTTCTTTTCTTCATCATTGAGCTCCTTGAGAGCTTTGGAGGTGTATGGTGTGTCTTTCATCGGAATGGATTCTCCATTGATGACGATGTTCCAAATATCGAACCCGCAACCTTGTAAATAGCATTCCATTCTTTCTTTCCAAAATGCAAAATTTTTGGAATCAAATCGAGGTGGCTTGGTGGTGGAGGTGCCGGAAAAGTGAGCTTCATTCGTATCCGACGATCGTTCCTCTTCACTCGCGATGTGAAACAAGCTTGCCAAAGAGTTTGTCTCTGATACCACTTGTAAGTCCAAGCGGATACGATAATCTAGAGGGGGGGTGAATAGATTATCTCCATCTTTTCGATTTAGTCCTCTTTTTCAAACAATACAAGCCAAGACAATATAGAAGGTGCGGAATGTAAACAACACACGTCGATTTATAGAGGTTCAACCCACCTAGGGCCTAATCCTCTACCACCCAGTATATCCGGGATGGATTTCAAAAAGAAAAAAGATTTTATTAATTACCAAAATTAATACAACACCAACTTACAATGACACCTTGAAGAGCACCGCACTCTTCTTCAACACCACCTTTGAGATTACCACAATCTCTCTTGAAGATTACCACAATTTCCAACGGCACCTTGTGAAGATTACCACAATCTTCAACCTTGAAGAATACCAAATTCTTCAACACCTCAACAAGAAGATTACCACAATCTTCTTACACCTAACACCTAGATCACCCAAGTGTGTTCTTACCACAAGAACACTCACAAGGATATCTTGCGTTGAATGATAATCCAAAAATTCAAGATTATAACTCGATAATGAATTATACAATTGAGTGCAAGTGTAATCAAGAATAGCCTAGACCTCAAGAATGTGAAAGTGATAAGCTAGGCAAATTACAACAAGAATAATGACAATATAAGACCAAGTGTTGTTCTCTCTTATTGTTGTACTTCAAATCTTCCTCTATTTATAGGAGATGATTGATGCTTGATAGGCTCCTCTTGGAATCTGATTTCTACAAAAAAAAATTGTAATTAAAATCAAGATTATAGCTGCTGTTAGAAATCAATTCCACAAATTAAGAAAAAGATGTCTCACACAACGGTTAGAATTTTGTCATGTCAAACTTGAGGAGGCGGCCGTGTCACAAGACGATAGAAGTTTGAAATGAACACAAAAAATTTCAACAGGGGGACCGGTCTAGGGGTCGGCCAGTCGCCCTAGGTGCGACCGTCGCCCACCATGGTGACCGGTCATCCTGACCAGTTTTAGGAATTCTGGGAGTTTTGTTTCGTGAAATGCATTCCCAGGTATCGGTCGCCTCTGTGGTCGACCGGTCGAGCTCCTAAAAGAAATGTTGTCCGAGTTTGTCAAAATAAACCTCAAGAAATACTCCGAAAAATTCGTAAAAATATTTTAAACCGATCGGGAGTATTTAGGACAACATTAGAAATATAGTTTTGATGAAATAACACATAAACACAAAATCATCAAAAGTGTTGTCCGATATAAACTCCAATAAATACTCCGAAAAATAGTAAAAACATTTTAGACCAATCGGGAGTATTAGGACAACATTTAGAAACATAGTTTCAATGTAAAAACCCATTGAAACAAAATCATTGAATGTGTTGTCCAATATTGTCGAAAATAAACTTGAAGAACTACTCCGGAAAATATTAAAACCATTTTAAATCATTTAGGAGTATTTGGACAACCTTTAAAAAAATATTGTTTTGGTATAAAAACAAAATCATCAAAATCATGATAAAACAATTTATCAAACACTTATCTCCTTCTCAGAATCGTCAATGTGAACAGGAGGGATGTTCTGTGTTTCTGTCTCTTTACCTAGGGAAGTCTCAACCTCCCTCAGGCCTTCATTACCTCATGTAGTCTCAACTGCGGCGGGGCCTTGTACAATCCCTTCGACAGTCGCAGTTGTCTTAGGGTCTTCTGCAGTGGCATCCGTAAGAGTCTCAACTCCGTGGATTGCACTTTCGATGCCAGTGTTAACTCCCCGGGCGAGATCCATCCTCAGTGCCTCGATTGCATCAACAAAGATCCTCGGCCTGCAAAAAGGCAGTGTTGGCACTTGGTGAGACAGACTCAACTGTCCGAGCTTCGTCAGTGACAACTTGCTGTTGTTCTTTTTCTTTTTCCTTCTCCACTTCGCCTCCTTTCTGCATGGTGGAGTCATCTGCAGCATCCTCCGACCTAGCTGCAGTGGAGTGAGTTTCCCCCTCAGCTGGCGCACCAGCTGAGTGACTTATGTTGGGGTCACTCTGCTCCAAACTCCCGGCTTTGTCAAATGAGTATTCAGCCGTAGGGGCAGGTGGTAAGACACCTTCAACAGGGGTTGGCTCAACTTGGGTGCCCAAATTCCTAGTGTCATCGCCATTTCCCTTAGATCCGTCTTCGAGTGAATCGGGAAGTGGTTGCGGCAAAAATCGCGGGCAATCGTCCGCACCACTCCCAACGGATCAATTTCCAGCTGTGATTTGGAAGACTCTCCTGGTCCTTCCATCAGCTCTTTCTCATGCATCAATGTGGATTCCCGCATGGCTTGCTGCATGTCCAACTTTTCCATGTCCTCATCACTGTCTGAGAGCATGTGAAGATGAGGATGAGTATGGTCGCTGGTTCCAGTTAGAGGACAAATGCTGGCTTTCTCAGGAGCCTCTGCTTCCTCAGTTGCTCTAGCTTTTTCTTGTTCTTTGCGAATTTGCAACATATTAATACAGTTATCCTCATCCAGGGCTTGCAGCACTGTAGCAACTTCAAGAAACCTGAAAAGTTCCTCTTCCTCGTCAATAAACTTTGGGTGTTCAAACTGTACCCTAGAGTGACTAAGCTTCCACTTCCTGTCATCCTTAAAAATATTCCCGCTCATTAAAAACGATCGCATTTTTGTCACTTAGCTCATAAATGACTCACTCACCGCACAAATGACTCAACTCTTCTTCTCTCCTTTCGTATGGTGACTCAAATTTGTCAATTAACTCGACTGGTGACTTTCCGATCTGGTGATTCACTTGGCTTATTTATGAAATCGCTTTGTTTTCATCTTATCATGTTTCACCTCTTCTCATTGAGTCTTCTCGAGTGTCAACTCACCAATTAACCCTAGCTCATGCTTAAGCTCTTCAAATCTTGATTCACATAAGGGCTTTGTGAATATGTCACTAATCATGTTATCGGTTGAGATATATTCAAGGTGATGTCTTTCTTTTCAACATGATCTCTTTTGAAATGATATCGACATTAATGTGCTTTGTTTTTTTAGTGCAACACGAGGATTTTGAGTGATTGCAATAGCACTAGTGTTATCACATATAATTGGAATCTCTTTTTCTTGATTACATAATCTCTCATTCTTTGTCTCATCCATAAGACTTGGGCACAACAGTTTGCCAAAGCCTATGTACTCTTCTTCAACTGTGGGATGTGGCTATTGAGTTTTGCTTCTTGCTAAACCAGAAACCAATCTGTTTCCAAGCATTTGACATGTACACTGAAGTAATCTTCCCCATCAACTCTACATCCAAAGATAGTCAGTCCGAATAACCAATAAGCTTGAATCCACCTTCCTTTGGATACCATAGGCCAACTTTTTGGCATCCTTCAAATATCTTAGGATTCTCTTAGGCTGCAATCATGTGACTTTCCTTTGGAGCGATTGAAATCTTGCACATACACCTCTCGCAAAGGTGATGTCCGCCTGCTTCTTTGTTAGATAAAGCGTGATCCAATAAGTGCTCTATATCTTGTTTGATCCACAGGCTTGCCATCTGCATCCATATCCATCTTGACTGATGTATTAATTGGTATTTTTACAGGAGATTTCTCTTCCATACCAAATTTCTTCATTAGGTCTCTGGTGTACTTTGTTTGACTTATGAAGGTTCCATCCTTCAGCTGTTTAACTTGAAGTCCTAAGAAGAATGTCAGCTCTCCCATCATGCTCATTTCAAATTTGCTTTGCATGAGGTTTGAGAACTTATCACCACAGCTCTTTGTTTGTGGATCCAAAAATGATATCATCCACATATATTTGAACAAGCAAGATATTCTCTCCATCTTGAATTAAAAGTGTGTTCTGTCCACTTTGCCTTTGGTGAATCCATTATCTCTCCGAAATTGAGATAATGTATCATACCATGCTCTAGGTGCCTGTTTCAATCCATACAGAGCTTTCTTGAGCTTGTACACCTTATCTCCACGAGTCTTCTGCTCAAAGCCTGGAGGTTGCTCAACATAGACTTCTTCTTCCAACAATCCATTTAAAAATGCGCTTTTCACATCCATTTGATATACAATAAAGTTCTTGTGTGCATCATAGGTAAGAAACATCCTTATTGCTTCTAATCTTGCAACAGGAGCAAATGTTTCATCAAAATCTATTCCTTCTTCTTGGCAACACCCTTTGGCTACCAATCTTGCTTTGTTCCTTACCACAGAACCTTCCTCATTCATCTTGTTTTTGAAAACCCATTTTGTGCCAATAACATTTTGATGGGTTGGTCATTGCACCAATTCCCATACTTTGTTTCTTTCAAACTGATTCAGTTCTTCTTGCATGGCTTGAATCCAATGTGTGTCATCCAATGCTTGGGACACATCTTTTGGCTCTATTTGGGAAATAAAACAAGTGAACATTGCTTCTTGCTGAGCTCTGGATCTGGTTCTCACACCATCTCTTACATCTCCAATAACTAGTTCTGGTGGATGGTCTCTCAGCCATCTCACATCAGGTTGGAGTAAGTTAGCTGGATTCAGGCGTCTTGAAGCTGTGTTGTCTTGAGCAGCTCTTTCATTCTCATTCAGCTAAAGATTTTCCAGCTGTCTTTGAGACTCAGCAATCTCATCTTCATCTTTGATTGATTTCTCTAGCTTCAGCTTCAACATAGGGACTCTTCTGCATAGCTGGTTGATTCAGCTTATCAGCTAACTCTTCAATGTCTTCTCCATTTACATTAGGTTCATCAAAAACCACATGGATAGACTCTTCTGTGACCATTGTCCTCTTGATCAACACTCTATAGGCTTTGCTTTCAGCTGAGTATCCCAAAAAGATACCTTCATCAGCTTTAGTATCAAAAGCCTTTAGATTATTCTTGCCATTGTTGTGAATGAAGCATTTACATCCAAATATTCTAAAATATGCAACATTTGGCTTTCTCCCTATCCAAATTTCATAGGAGTCTTTGTCACCGTCTATTGATCATGCATCTATTTGGAGTATAGCATGCGATTTATGGCTTCACCCAAAATCTTTTAGCGGACCCGACCTTCATCTAACATGGTCCTTGCGGCTTCCTTGAGAGTTCTATTTCTTCTTTCTCGCTACTCCATTCTCACGTGGAGTCCTTGTCAGAGATAATTCATGAGCAATACCATTTTCAACACAAGATCTTGAGTTATTATTCCATTGACAAACTCGGTTCCTCTATCATATCTTATCTTAATAATAGTTTGACTCTTCTCATTTTGAACTCTTTTCATCGATTGAGGTAACTTCGCAAAGTTTCCTTCTTTTTGCACATGAAGATTGTCCATGTATATCTTGAATAATCATCCACCACAACTAGAGTGTATTCCTTGTTGAAGATGGACTTGACTTCTCTTTGAATGATGATTTGATCTGCTTTCCCATCTGGCATGCATCACAAACACTTTGTTTCTTGTACACTGAGTCTGGTAGTCCTTCTACAAGATTACTCCTTGCAAGCTTGTTAATTGTTTTGAAATTCAGATGACTCAGCTTCTTGTGCCACAGCCAACTTGATTCGGTTGTGCTCTTTGCTAGCAGATAAGTGCTTGGTGTGGCAGTCGACCAATCTACCACATACATGTTCTTTTGACTGGATCCTTGCAACACTACTTCGTTTGATTCAGTGTCTTTAATTTGGCACACTCACATATTGAATCCAACATTATAGCCCTTGTCACAGAGTTGGCTGATGCTTAACAGGTTGAAGTTGAGGCCTTCAACATATGCAACATCTGTGATTTCTAAACCATTTTTCTTGATGGATCCAGTCCTTCTTATTTCCCCTGGAGCTTCATTTCCTCCAAATATGACTTTTGCGCCTATCCATGTACCAGGTTCCTGTAATGTGGCTGGAACAACCACTATCCATGTATCAAGAAAATTAGTTTTTAGGTACCCATACTTGCCTGGGTCCTGAGGGGTTAGTGTTGTAAGATGATCCAACCAACCTATAGCCAAATGATCTGACTCTAAGAGGTTGCCATCTGTCTGTGCCATAATCATAATTCACTTTGGCAAATTGCTTGGGGGCTTTAGGTTCATACATCTGTCTATTTTGTCCGTATGCCTGTGTGTGTTTTTTAGCAATTGCCTTCTTTGGGTAGTTGTGATATTTTTTATTGTAGTGCTTGGGTGCATATGTGTGCTGATGATAGCTCTTTTGCCTTTGGAATGACCTTTGCTGAGGTCTAGGTCTTTGCCATTTTGGCATATATTCCATAGGTCTTTGCTGATATTTCATATTATTCCAATCAGCTTGGCTTGGGTAATTTCTACCATTCCCATTATATGTGTTCCTTTGATAGAACTTCTGGGGCTTCTGGTAGCTCTGTTTCTTCTTCACAGAGTACTTTCTATTTGGAGTTTGCTGAGGAACTCTGCTGAATTTCTTCTCAGCTGTCCTCTCAGCATACTCAACTGGCTGTTTTCCTTTTTCTTTATATCCAAGGCCAGTTTGTTTGTGGTTGTGCTTTGGAGTGAATGTGGGTGCAACATTTGGTGTCTTGGGTTTTTGAGATGCTTCATTACTTGAAGATCCTTTTTTCAAGATCACTCTGGGAGTTTGACTGTGCACAAAGGAATTGAATCCTATGCCTGTCTTATCTCCACACTCTTTTTGGCTCATAATAAGGTCATCCAATGATTTAGATGCCTTTGTGAATAAAGCAATCACATTTTTGAGATCATTCTCTCTCTTTTCTATAGCAGCTATCTCTGCTATTAGTTTAGCATTCTCAGCCTTCACCTCTTTGTTCTCATCAGCTATGTGACTTAGAGTACTCAGCTCCTTAGTCAGCTGTGAGTTTTGACTTTTGAGCTGGCTGTTTTCCTCATTTAATAGTGTGTGTGAGGATTTAATGTGATCAAAATCTTTCATCATTTTGCCTAATGAATCATAAAGATCCGTGGGTGATGAAGTGTGCGTGTGTCACAATCACTATCACTAGAAACTCGAGAGATAAGTTAGAGTGTACCTCATCTTCTTGGTCGAGTTGATCTTGTTCTTTAGCCATTAGACGGATCATTGCTTCTTCTTCGAGTCACTTGAGTAATCGGCTTCACTACTCTCGAGTCTGCTTTGTATCTTTTGACTTAGTCTCGGCTGACAACATGGCCTTTTTCTTTTCTTGTCTTCTTTCTCTGAAGACTCTTCTTTCTTCTTCATTCCTGTATTTATTGACTACGAGGATATGGACAAATAATAGCATAGTGACCTGGTTGTCTACGATTCCAACACGGTTCTCAGCTCTTTGATCGACTCTTTCCATTCTTAGATTATCAGCTCTCTGGTATTCAACCTTTTGATGCTCTGCTCTCTTGGGTGGCCTATCTTCCCTTGACTTGGAGGGAGATGAATGTCTCCTGGAGGACTCACCCTTGTTTCTTTTATAGTTCTTGTTGAAGAACTTTTTGAATCTTTTAACCATCAAGGCAATTTCCTCCTGGTCAATGGCTTCCTTGACCTCAGCTCTTTTCCCATCATTTACTATAAGTGCAACTGTTTTGGGTACAGTTGTTTCCTCTTGATCCTTTCTTCTCAGCTCAAATTTATAAGCTTTGAGGTCTGAGAATAGTTCATGATTGGATGTTTTTGATAGGTCCATCGAGTGCGTTAGAACCATGGTCTTCATTTCCCACTCAGCTGGTAGACTCCTTAGAATCTTCATACACATCTCCTTCTGTGTGTATTCCTTTCCAAGTGCTGAGAGCTCATTTGTAATTTCAGTGAATCTACCATCCAACTGATCCATTGTCTCACCTGCAAGCATTTTAAAGTTTTCAAATTTTTGAACAACAGATAATTTGTTTTCTTTAATTTGCTCTGATCCTTCACAAATTAAAGTTAATTTATCCCAGAGTTCTTTTGCTGTTTTGCATTACTTGACTTTATTAAACATTGCTTTGTCCAGAGTCTTGTAGAGAATATCCTTGGCCACGTTGTCCAAGTTGTATCTTTTTCTGTCATCATTGGTCCATTCAGTCCTTGGTTTTTCAACTAAGGTTCGTCTTGCTTCAGCTACGGCTTCTTCTCCTTCTGCTGCAGCTGCTCTCCTTGCAGTTGTGTTCACTTTCAATATTTGCAGTGGCCCATCCTCTATCACTAGCCACATTTCATCAAGTAAAGCAGATAGATGAGCCTGCATACGAATTTTCCAATCATCAAATTCCTCAATAGTGAACATAGGAATGCGTGTCAAATTTGCTTCCATGATAATAACTTTGCTGAATAAGAGATATGATTTTGAAATGGCAAGTGTTAAAAACTTCTTTGAAAATTTGGAGATCTAGTTCAGTAACCAGTGCGGAAGGCTCAATGAACCAACCGCTCTGATACCACTTTTAGGTCCCAAGGGGTGTGAGTAAGGTTTAGAAGGGGGTTGAATAAACCTTACCAACTTTTAGATTTTAGTCTTTTAAAATATTTCGAGTTAAATACACGGCTAAGTCCTTGGGGGACGGACTAAGTTAGTTAACCAACAGAGTTAGCCACTCAACAGACTCGATTTAGCTTGTAGGTCCCAAGGGGTGTAAGTGTAAGGTTTAGAAGGGGGGGTTGAATAAACCTTACCAAATTTTTGATTTAGTCCTTTTAAATATACAGAGTTGATACTACGCGTTGTGTCCTTGATGGACAAATCAATTTAGTCAATCAAGAGAGTTAGTCTCTCAACGGACTCATCCGAGTTGTCTCTAAATTAACTCAATTTGTGGTTTTGTTTTTCAGGAAGACTTAACACCCTTAAGTTTGGTTAAGCAAGGATTTAGTGCTTAGTTTAGTACTTATAAATTATCAAGTGGATAGCAAATTTATCAAGAGATTTAAACAATTAAAATGCGGAAATTAAAGTCTTTGAAATGTAAATGACACAATGAAATTTTTATAGAGGTTCGAAGATGGGGTAATTCTTCTACTCCTCTCTTCTCCAACTCCTGGAGGAATCCACTAGGTAATGATTAGTATACAAAGTGGTAATAGTCCGGATACAAGTCTTGATCACACACGGTGACTTGATCCTTTGGGACTCGATCTGAGACGCCTTGATCACTCACCAAGCTTCTCGACGACTCGACTTCTTCACAGGCATTTGCCTTGCTACTACAACTCACTTGCTCAAGCTCTTTGGATTTAATCACAAAGCCCTCCAAAAGCATAAGACTTGGTTCGACCTTGAACCTTCCTAAAATCCTTCGTGGAATGTGGACCCCTTGATTTTTCAAGTTTTCCTCTTCAACTAATTGAAGTTATCTTTCCTTCACAGTGAGTGTTGGATTGATGTTCTTCGTAGTGTAGGCTTGAGGATTGAGAATATTTCAGATTTTCTAATAATTGCTTGAACGTTTTTGGTTCAGTCTGTCTTTTGTGTCTATTTGTTCTCAAATAAACTCCTCGGCCTTTATAGTGATCTTTCAAAAATTTGCCCGTTGAAGAGATAGGCTTATTTTTGAAAGTCACTTGCGTCGTTGGCTTGTCTTGTTGCAATCCTTGGAATTGCCATTTCCTCGTATGAATTGTTCTTTCACCTTTTCGAGTTCGACACGGTGTAGTGCTTCCCATTGGTTCATTCCTTTTGCACGCTTCGGGACTGAGCACTCCGAGAAAGGAGATATGGAGATATTACTTGTTTAAGTAATTCTCTTGATTTCGGCAAATGATCTTTTACGATTATCTCGACTTGACCGCATTTCTTTGCTTTCCCCAGGTGACTTAGAGTCGACTTCCAATCATGGATGACTCTTCTCATCACTTCAACTTGAGACTTGGCTTTTCTCGAGTTGACTTGACTGATACTCCACTCAATGCATCTCACCGCTTCTTCAATAGATTTCCGTCTACTCTTCTTTGCCATACTCAGGTGTCTCGCAGTCAAGTCTTCCTTCTAGTCTTGATTGTCTTCTTGCATGTTAGGGCGTAGGCGACTTAACTCGGCTTGCCACTCTATTTATTACAATGCATTTTACAACAAAAATTGGGGTGCCAACTTCCTATTCTAAGTTTTACATGGCATTCATCAAAATCTAAACAATAAATTTCCTAACAATTTCCCCCTTTTGATGATGCCAAAACTTAAACCATTCAAAAATGCAAATAGCAAAGATACATACGAGATAGTGTATTGACATAGAATGTATGCGCGAATCAATCCTTTTATTGATCATAACATTCTTGTTCTTTTACACAATGTTTACAAGGTGTATCGAGCACATATTTGTCTATACTGAAAATAAAGAATTTATAGCTTTATTTCGAGAAGACTTACATTGTATGTATTTACATAATAAAATACACGAAGGGGTGGACAACAACACTTCATCTCCTTCGTTGTCTCCTTCTTTCATCTTGTTCAAGATCTTCTTCTCTTCTTCTCCTTTTCTCATCGTCACCCTTCTTTTTCTTTTCATATGCCTTCCTGGAAGCTTCATCTCTTCTTAATCTTTCTGTCTTTCCTCCCATAGCCGAGTTTGTCTCTTGTTTTCTTCTTCTATTCTTTTTGCATACTCGGCGTTACTTTTAGCCACTTGCAAATTTGCTATTTGGTCAAGCCAGCCCAGTAGATCCCTCCTTTCTTTCCTGGATCTACGTATTCAATGTTTTTGGGCGGGTCTAGGTGCGAAACCTCTTCCTCCACCACGCTTCTTCCTCTACCTCCGGGCGTGTATTGTCTTTGGGGTCTTCTTCTTTCCACCGAGTGATCGAGTGACCAAAGATAGTGATCGCCGTAGTCTGCTTTGCTGTCGCTTCTTCACATAACGTGAGACCCTTTTCCCGATACAAGTCCCAAGCTTGAGCCATAGACATATTTGCAAAGTATCCTTTAGATGCGAGCATTTTAAATTCATCAACGATCGTGGCTCTGTCCCGACATCCGATATGGCATAAGTGTCTCTATCTACTTTGGAATGCCTCCATGTTTGTTTCAAGATGTTCATAACCCGGGCATCCATTCTTCCTTCCACTTCCTTCATCCCTTCTTCAATTGTTTTCCTCTTTTCGGCCATAGATATAGCAGTGTTGGAGTGGCGAGTCACGGGAGTTTCTGCTGGCGATAATGTCACCAGTGAGGACCCTAATGGGGGTTTGTGCAATCATTAAGGTCACATCTTTCGATCCTTCCCCCTCGTGATTTTCCTTTCTTTTGTTTCAGTGTAACTTCCTCACTTGTCTTTCCCTTCACAAATGCATCCTCTTTTTCGGCTTCGGATCTTTTACGTGCTTTAAGGTATTCCTCTTCCCCCTTTTTGGCATCATCAAAAGAGAGAGGGACACTGAAACATATCTTGTGCGGAAGTCGAGCCTGGCGATGGTAGAGTTCTGTTAAATTCGAGTCTCAGGCAAAAGTATGCGACACGAAATTCGGATCGAGTAGCGTTGGACTCTGCTGAAATCGCTTCATCTCGGCCATGAGAAGGCTGAATTTTGTATTCATGGTTTCTTCCAAACGCCAGTAGATCACTCTTATTTTGCTCACGCAGAGCTTTATCTCGGCGGTGTGAGCTTCATGCATGTGCTCAATATGTTCTTTCGGCTTCGTTTTTGCATCGGCATTTTCACTCTCCATACCAAAGACTTGTTGAAAAATGTCTGAAGTATCTAACTTGTTCCACACGCATTGTTTCTTTGTTGTTGCCACCATTCCCGATCTCGATTGTTATGCCTCTTAAATCGGCAGATAAGATTGGCATCTATGTTGTCGATCGCATGTCCATAGAGGCCGATGCCTCTCCATCCATTCAATCTCGTGAATAATGCCTTGAACACTTCGCGGACTTGGTGATTCTTCCGTTGCGGTGATGGCCATGCGGCGTCAAAATCATAATCACCGGAACAATGGTGCCTGATGGAAAAACAGAGCCGGTGCGTGGAAGCGTGCGAGCTCGTTCTCGATTCTTCGGGAGGTCCGGTACCTCCGGAGAGAAAGGAAAATATTCTATAAAGGAATCATCACGACCAACCGGTATTTGCTCAATGATGAGAGGTGCGCGTGAAGTTCCTCTTGGAGTCGAACCTGCTGCGGCTTGGGAGCTGCGCGATGGACTCTGTCTCACCGGGGTCTTTTGTGAAGTGGACCCGACTTGCGAGCCTCAACATGTCCGAGCAACCGTTGGTCTCACCGATTTCTCCAATTGAGTAGACTGGTCCTCGGCCTTATCGAGCGTCATCGGACGATGATGAGATTTCCATTGGTGGCTCATCATCAAAATTAAAGGTTTGACGAGTAGTCTTGGGATCGGACTTGCTCGTGCTTGGAACATCCGCACTGAGTCTTTTGGATCATCACATCGGGGATGACTCGAGCTTTCTTCTTCGCCTTCCGATCCCGAAAAGGTTACATCAGGATTATCCTGGGAATCATGAAGCGTGCTTATCTCCTTTTCGGATGGGTCGATGATAGCAGGAGGGATGTTCTCTACTTGACTTCTTTACCCCGGAAGTCTCAACCTCCCGTGGGCCTTCATTACCTCCCGCATCTCAATGCGGCGAGGCCTTGATCCTCCCTTTCGGCGATGTCCCGTCACTGTCTTAGGGTCTTCGTGGTGGCATCCATTGGAGTCTCAACCCCATGGATTGCACTTTCATCGCCAGTGTTAACTCCCGGGCCGTTCCATCTGTGCCTCGATGCATCGCAGCGTCATTAGCCTTCGAGCGGCTTGGCACCTCACCGAGACAGTCTCAATCGTCCGAGCTTCGTTGATGACAACTTGTTGTTCTTCTTGTGTTTGTATTTTCTCTACTTCGCCTCCTGGATTCGTTGTTGAGTCATCTGCAAAGATTCTCTCGACCTTGCTGCGGTGGAGGGAGTTTCCCCCTCGGTGGCGCACCACCGAGTGACTTGGAATGGGGTCACTCGTCTCCAAACTCCCGGTGTTTCGATTGAATGTTCAGCCGTTGGGGCGATGGTAACACACCTTCAATAGGGGTTGGCTCGACCGGGGTCCCCACTATCCCGTTTCATCGCCAAGTCCCTTATTGCCTTCTTCCGAGTGAGTCAAAGTGGTGGCAGCAACAACAACGGTGGCGATTTGCTGAACCACTCCCATTGGATCAATTTCGGTGTGTTCGGAGGACTCTCCTGGTCCCTCCATCAATCTTTGCTCGCGAAGGATTACGGATTCGTGCAATGCTTGCTGCATTTGCAACTCTTCCGTGGCGCAGCATTCTCCGGATCCTCATCACCGCCGAGAAGACATCAAGGAGAGGATGTGTGTGTTCTGTGGTGCCGAGATAGGGCGAGATCTTTGGCCTTCTCACGTGCCTCATCTTCCTCTCGCTTGCCTTTCCTTCTCCTTGTCCTTGAAGATCTGCAGGATGTCATTGCGATTGTCTTCATCCAAATCTTTGAGAGCACAGTGGTTAGTCCAAGGAAGTTTAACGGTTCCTCTTCTTCTTCTATAAACTCGGGCGTTGGAACTGTTCCCTTGATTTGCTCAACTTCCATTTCCTCCACTCACGCAGACGATTTTGGATGTCCGGGTAAGGTGGAGATAGGATCATCACATCACTATCGGCTCTGTCGCCTTCTTCTTGTGTTTCAATTTGTGTGGACTACGGTGTGTCTTGAGTTGCCTCTGCGATCGCCTTCAAATGAGACTTGGTTGTTTCATCAATTACATTTGGGGACTCGATTGCTTCAAATGATTTAAGTATTTGTTCCAATGAGTGGGTGACTCGGTCGGTTTTCAAGCTTGGATCGCTTGATGATTCTTCTTCGTCTTCTAGTTTGTACCGAGGGATTTACGGTTCGAGAGACGATTTAAATCCTCGAGTCTTGGGCGGCGGGGGCGTCTTTGTGTCTTTTTCGAGGAGCCCATCTTGGCTTGTCGGTTCTCCTCTTTTTGACGATCGGAGAAGGTATTTGTGAGTCCTTCTCGACCGGCTGCTGGGCGGGAGACACGGCTGCGAGGGCGGTGACTTCTGCTGCGGGGCGGGAGCGATTTTGACTTTCTTTGTTGCGGGCGCAGCAATCTTCTTAGCGGCCGCAGGGCGGCTTTCTTCTTGGGTGGAGAGGAAACAGTTTGTATCTTCAGTGTCAGTGATTCCCCTTCACTCGTGTCGCCTCTCTTGGCGTAGGCTCTCTTCTGCGCCGAGAGGTTTGCTCAACATCCTCTTGTTAACATGGAATGCCTTCCCATGTCTAAGAGGGACTCCTTTCACCTCCATCACCGCCAATCACTAGGCCATATCCTAGGGATCCTCCAAATGTGCCATCTTCCTTGAAGGATTTGTTCCCTACGTTCGCGGCGAGTCTGCTTTGTAGACAAACTCGGCCATTTATTTTCTTTTCTTCGATGATTGCAGCCATTACAATCAACTTTGCTTTTGAATGATTGGTCAAAGCCGCCAAATTTGATGTCAATACATTTGGCAACTATGTCCAACACTTGTGATAATCCTCCTTCAAAGTGATCTCTTGTTTGTTGTGTACACTATTTTATCAAAGATAGTCGGGCTTGGCTATTTCTTTCCAAGCATCGGCCAAGTTTACATCGACTTGGTAATTTCGATGCTCCTTTAGTTGGTAGAGAGCGGTGTTCGACCAAATCCTTGGCAGAGATGGTGATCTTCTTTTCGTGAACGGATGACTTTATTCCTTCATCGTGAATCTCGGCATTCACGTAGAATTGTGCGACCTCCTCCACATAGGTCATCGGATATTCTAACGCCGCGGTTTCAGCCGGGGCGTTTCCAATTTCTCAGCGATTTTCTTTACTAGGGTGTCGTCGGACCCTGTTTCACCATCTTGTCGAAATCCACAGAGACCCGGTGTGGATTTGCTTCCCTAACTTGGTAAAATCATAGGTTGGTGGCATTTTTCAGATTTTATCAAAGAAAAACTTTGAGATTGATTTGAAGATAGATAGGGTTTCGAGAGAATTTTTGCTTTTGCTTTTGAGAGAAAGAAAAATGAACAGATTTTGGTAGTGTGAGAGAGAAACGGACGGAAATGGTTTAAGTATGGTTTATGAAAGGGCGTGCGGGTGGTTTTGAAATGTGATCGAAATCAACGGCTTAGATTTTGCACGCCTATTTAGCATTTAATGTCTCGTATTTAATGCGGCAGCATTTATATCCAATCATAAGCTTGGTGTGCGGCTTTATGTCCGTACACATCATCATTATCTTTGACGTATTCCTTAAAAACATTCCCGCTTAGTCAAAACGATTTGCGTTTTTGTCACTTTGCTCATAAGTGACTCGACTTATCCCTTAGGCCGATTTAACTCTACTTCTCACGAGTTCTCTTAGTGACTCATTTATCACCGACTCGGTGTAGTGTCTTCCGATCTACTGTGATTCTTGGTGATTTGTGTGTTCACTCTTTTCACTTTTTGTGTTCCATTTCTTTTCTTTGATTCTTCCGAGTGTCGGCTTTCGGCTCAATTAACCCTAACTCATGTTTGAGTTCTTCAAATCTTGACTCACATAATGGTTTTGTGAAGATGTCGGCAATTGTTTATCGGTTGAGATATATTCCAAGATGATGTCCTTCTTTTCAACATGATCTCTTATGAAGTGATATCGACATCGATATGCTTTGTTCTTGAGTGCAACACGAGGATTTTGAGTGATTGCAATTGCACTTGTGTTATCACACATGATTGGAATTTATTTTTCCTCAACTTCATAGTCTCTTTCTTTGTCTCATCCATAGGACTTGGGCACAACAAATTGCCCGCAGTATGTATTCTGCCTTGTAGTAGAGGTGGCTATTGAATTTTGCTTCTTGCTAAACCAGGGAAATCACTGTTTCCTAGCATTTGACATGTGCCTGAAGTGCTTTTTCCGTCAACTCGCATCCAACATAGTCGAGTCCGAGTAGCCGATTAGCTTGAATCCACCTTCCTTTGGATACCATAAGCCAACTTCTTGGCTTCCTTTCAAGTATCTCAATATTCTCTTAGCTCTTTGTCATATGGCTCTCTTTTGGAGCGATTGAAATCTTGCACATACACCTACAAAGAAAGGTGATGTCCGGCCCGCTTCTTGTAAGATAGAGCAATGATCCAATAAGTGCTTTGTATCTTGTTTGATCTACTGAGCTTGCCATCCGCATCCATGTCCATTTTGGTGATGTATTCATTGGTATTTTCACGAGAAGACTTCTCCTCCATACCAAATTTCTTCATTAAGTCCCTGGTGTATTTTGTTTGACTTATGAAGGTTCCATCCTTCAAATTGTTTCACTTGGAGTCCGGAAGAATGTCGGCTCTCCCATCATGCTCATTTCAAATTTACTCTGCATGAGGTTTGAAAATTTTCACACACTCTTTGTTTGTGGATCCAAAAATGATGTCATCCACATATATTTGAACAAGCAAAGTATACTCTTTTTGTCTTGAATTAAAAAAAGTGTTCTATCTACTTTTCCTTTTGTGAATCCATTTTCGGTTAGGAATTGTGACAAGGTATCATACCATGCTCTGGGTGCTGTTTCAATCCATACAAGGCTTTCTTGAGTTTGTATACCTTATATCCAAGAGTCTTCGCTCAAATCCTGGAGGTTGTTCAACATACACTTCTTCTTCCAATAAACCATTTAGGAATGCACTTTTTACATCCATCGATATACGATGAAATTCTTGTGAGTCTGCATAGGCAAGAAACATTCTTATAGCTTCGAGTCTTGCTACGAGCAAATGTTTCATCAAAATCTATTCCTTCTTCTTGGCAATATCCTTTGGCTACTAGTCTTGCCTTGTTTCTTACCACGAACCTTCCTCGTTCATCTTGTTTACGAACACCCATTTGGTACCAATGACATTTTGATGTGTGGGTCTTTGAACTAATTTCCATACTTTATTTCTTTCAAACCGATTGACTCTTCTTGCATAGCTTGAATCCAATGTGTGTCATCCAATGCTTGTAACACATCTTTGGGCTCTATTGCGAGATAAAGCATGTGAACATGGCTTCTTGTTGAGTTACGGATCTTGTTTTGACACCTTCTCTAATATCTCCAATGACAAGTTACGTGGATGGTCTCTCGGCCATCTTACATCGAGGTTGGAGTAAGTTAGCTGGATTCGATCGTCTTGCAATTTGTGTTCTTTGTGTTCGACTCTCTCGTAATCACTTAGCCAAATTTTCCACTGTTTTGAGATTCACTATCTCATCTTCTTCTTCGAATTGATAATTCCGACTTGACTTGAAGATAGGGGCTCTTACAGTATGGTTGGATGATTCAACTTATCACCGACTCTTCAATGTCTTCTCCATTTACATTTGGCTCATCGAATACCACATGAATTGATTCTTCGCAACCATAGTCCTTTTGTTGAGTACTCTTGTAGGCTTTGCTTTCACCGAGTATCTAAGAAGATACCTTCATCGACTTTAGCATCAAAAGCCTTTAGATTGTCTTTACCATTGTTGTGGATGAAGCATTTACATCCAAATATTCTAAAATATGCAACATTTGGTTTTCTTCCACCAAATCTCATAGGAGTCTTTGTCACCGCCCTTGTCTTTTATCATACATCTGTTTTGAGAGTAGCAAGTTTGTGTTGATTGCTTGACCCAAAATCTTTTTGGTAACCCCGTTCTTGACTAACATGGTCCTTCTTTGCTTCTTTGAGAGTTCTGTTCTTTTTTCGCAACTCCATTCTCATTGTGGAGTTCTTGCTGGATAGTTCATGACCAATACCATTTTCAATACAATATCGAGTTATTATTCCATTGACAAACTCGGTTCCTCTCATCGATCTTATTTTGATAATGGTTTGGGTTTTCTCATTTTGAATTCTCTTCATCAATTTGTGGTAGTTTCTGTAGAGTTTCTTTCTTCTTACACATGAATATTGTCCATGTATATCTTGAGTAGTCATCTACTACCACCAAGGTATATTTCTTCCCACTTATGCTAGCCGGTTCCACTTTGGGCCAAATAGATCCATATGTAGCAGGATCTGCAATATTCTTGTTGAAGATGGGCATGTCTTTTCTTTGAATGATGACTTGATTTGTTTTCCCTTCGACATCGTCACATATACTCTCCTTTTTGTATACTCGAGTCCGGAAGTCCTTCCACAAGATTACTTCGGAAAGCATTTAATCGTTTTGAAATTCAGGTGACTCGGCTTTTTTGTGCCACGAATAACTTGATTCAATTGCGCTTTTTGCTAGTAGAGCAGTCTTTGGGTGTTCTTTGTTGACCAATCCACGACATACATGTTCTTCTATCTCGCATCCTTGCAACACAACTTCATTCGATTCAATATCCTTGATTTGGCATATACCCATGTTAAATCTAACGTTATAACCCTTGTCACGCGAGTTGACTGATGCTTAGCAGTTGAAGTTGAGTCCTTCAACATATGCAACATCTGTGATTTCTAATCCATTACTCTTTATGGATCCAATGCCTCTTATTTCACCAGGAGCTTCATTTCTCCAAATATGACTTTTGCTCCTTTTACTTCCTTGAATTTTTGACAGATTTTTCTTGTTTCTGTCATGTGTGCGGAATGACCACTATCCATGTACCATGTTCCTTGGCACTCACTGTTCCTTGAACCCGCAATCAAGGAAATTAAGTTTTAGGTACCCATACTTGTCCGCGGGTCCCGAGGGGTTAGAATTGTAAGATGATCCAACCAACTTATAGCCAAATGATTTGACTCTAAGGGTTGCCATCTATCGCTGCCATAATCATAATTAATCTTGGCAAATTGCTTGGGGATTTTAGGTTCATATAAATTTTGTCTCTTTTGTCTGCGCATGCTGTGTATAAGTTTTAGCAATCGCCTTCTTTGGGTAATTGTGGTGTCTCTCCGAGTGTAGTGCCTAGGTGCATATGTGTGCTTTGATGAAAGCTCTTATACTTTTGGAATGGCTTTTCTTTGAGTTCTAGGCCTTTGCCATTTGGGCTTATATTCCATAAGTCTATGTTGATAGTTTACATTATTCCAATCGGCTTGGCTTGGATATTTTCTACCATTCCCATCATATGTATTTCTTTTATAGATTTTCTTCGGGTTTTTGGTAGCTCTGCTTCTTCTTTACAGAGTATTTTTACTTTTGGAGTTTGTTTGAGGAACTCATTTGAATCTCTTCTCACTTTGTTCTTTCAGTAGCACTCAACTCGGCATTTTTTCTTTTCCTTTATAACCAAGGCCGGTTTGCTTGTTATTGTGTTTTGGAGTGAATGTGTGTGCAACATTTAGAGTTTTGGATTTTTCGGACTCTTCATGGCTTGAAGATCCTTTTTCCAAAATTACTTTTGAAGTTTGACATAGCACGGAGGAATTAAATCTAAGCTGTCTTGTCTCCACATTCTCTTTGACTCATAATAAGATCATCCAATGATTTAGATGCCTTAGTGAATGAGGTAATAACATTTTTGAGGTCATTCTCCCTCTTCTCTATAGCAGCAATTTCTCGCTATTAATTTAGCATTTTCAACCTTTAAACTTTCATTCTCATCTGCTATTTGACTTAGAGTACTCGGCTCCTTAGTCACTTTGAGTTTTAACTCTTGAGTAGGATGTTTTCCTCATTTAATAGTGTGTGTGAGGATTTAATGTGTTCAAAATCTTTCATCATTTTTCCTAATGAATCATAAAGATTAGTGGGTGATGAAGTGCGTGTGTCACATCACTATCACTAGAGTCCGAGTTTGATGAGTTAGAGTGTACCTCATCTTCTTGGTCGGGTTGATCTTGTTCCTTGGCCATCAAGCGGATCAGGGCTTCTTCTTCGAGTCACTTGAGTAGTCGGCTTCACCGCTCTCTCGAATCATTGTCTCTCTTGACTTGGCTTTGTTTAAGATCTCTGCAGCCATCATTGCCTTTTTCTTTTCTTGTTTTCTTTCTCTCAAGATCTTTCTTTCTTCTTCATTCTGTATTTGTTAACTACGGGATATGAGCGATCAATGGCATAGTGACCTGGTTGTCTACAGTTCCAAAGATAGATATTCACCTTTTGATCGACTCTTTCCATTCTTGGATTGTCGTACCTTTGATATTCAGCTTTTTGATGATCTTTCTCTTGGTGCCTATCTTCCTTGATTTGGAGGAGCCGAGTGTCTTCCGGAAGATTCGCCCTTTCCTCTCTTGTAGTTCTTATTAAAGAACTTGTTGAATCTTTTAACCATCGGGGCTATTTCTTCTGGATCAATGACTTATTTGACCTCGGCTCTCTTCCCATCTTTAACAATTAGAGCAAAATGTTTTGGAGTCTGTTGTCTCTTCCTGGTCTTTTCTTCTCACTCAAACTCGTAGGCTTTGAGGTCTGAGAATAATTCATGGTTGGATGTCTTTGATAGGTCCATGGAATGTCTCAGTGCCATGACCTTCATTTCCCATTCAACTGGAAGACTTTTTAGGATCTTCATACACATTTCCTTCTGTGTATATTCCTTTCCAAGTGCAGATAGCTCATTGGTGATTTACGTGAACCGAGCATCCAGTTGATCCAGTTTTCTCCGAGATCATTTTGAAGTTCTCAAATTTACAGTACAACCACCGATAATTTGTTTTCTTTGATTTGCTCGAGCCTTCACAAATCAATGTTAGCTTGTCCCAGATTTCTTTAGCCGTTTTGCATGATTTGACTTTATTGAACATGGCTTTGTCCAAGGTTTTGTAAAGGATGTCCTTGGCTACATTGTCCAGGTTGTATCTTTTTCTGTCATCATTTGTCCACTCGGTTCTTGGTTTTCAACCATGATGGTAGGCAGGAGCAACATCCTCTTCTCCTTGTTGCTGACTCTTCTTACGATTGTGTTCACCTTTAAGATTTGCGGTGGCCCATCTTCTATCACTATCCACATCTCATCATGTAATCTTTGATAGATGAGCACGCATACGAATTTTCCAATCATCAAATTCTTCAATTGTGAACATAGGGATGCGTGTCAAATTTGCTTCCATGATAATAACTTTTAATGATAGAAAGAGGTTTGAGAGTTTAAGTACTAAAGCAGACTTTGAAAAATTTGGAGATCTAGTTCAGTAACCAGTGCGGAGGGTTCAATGAACCAACCGCTCTGATACCACTTGTAGGTCCCAAGGGGTGTAAGTGTAAGGTTTAGAAGGGGGTTGAATAAACCTTACCAAATTTTCGATTTAGTCCTTTTAAATATACTGAGTTGATACTACACACAATGTGTCCTTGATGGACAATCAATTTAGTCAATCAAGAGTTAGTCTCTCAACGGACTCATCCGAGTTGTTGATGGAATAACTCGATTGTTGGCTCTAAATTAACTCAACTGTGGTTTTTTTTTTTTGGGAAGACTTAACACCCTTAAGTTTGGTTAAGCAAGGATTTAGTGCTTAGTTTAGTACTTATAAATTATCAAGTGGATAGCAAATTTATCAAAGATATTTAAACAATTAAAATGCGGGAATTAAAGTCTTTGAAATGTAAATGACACAATGAAATTTTTATAGAGGTTCGAAGATGGGGTAATTCTTCTACTCCTCTCTTCTCCAACTCTGGAGGAATCCACTAGGTAATGATCGAGATACAAAGTGGTAACAGTCCAGGATACAAGTCTTGATCACACAACAGTGACTTGATCCTTTGGGACTCGATCTGAGACGCCTTGATCACTCAAATTGGCTTCTCGTACGACTCGACTTCTTCACAGGGCAAGGGCCTTGCTACTACACTCACTTGCTCAAGCTCTTTGGATTTGATCACGAAGCCCTCCAAAAGCTTAAGACTTGGTTCGACCTTGAACCTTTCTACAATCCTTCGTGGAATGTGGACCCTTTGATTTTTCAAGTATTTTCCTCTTCAACTGATTGAAGTTATCTTTCCTTCACAGTGAGTGTTGGATTGATGTTCTTCGTAGTGTAGGCTTGAGGATTGAGAATATTTCAGATTTTCTAATAATTGCTTGAACGTTTTTGGTTCAGTGTCTGTCTCTTGTGTCTCTTTGTTCTCTTTGTTCTCAAATAAACTCCATGACCTTTTATAGTGATCTTTCAAAAAATTTGCCCGTTGAAGAGATAGGCTTATTTTTGAAAGTCACTTGCGATCGTTTTGTCTTGTTGCATCCTTGGAATTGCCATTTCCTCGTATGAATTGTTCTTTCACCTTTTGAGTTCGACACGGTGTAGTGCTTCCCATTAGTTCATTCCTTTTGCACGCTTCGGGACCGAGCACTCCGAGAAAGGTGATATGGAGATATTACTTGTTTAAGTAATTCTCTTGATTTACGTACAACGGATCTTTTTCTGATTATCTCGACTTGACATTTGCATTTCTTTGCTTTCCCCAGGTGATTTAGAGTCGCTTCCAATCATTGGATGACTTTTTTCTGTCACTTCAACTTAAGACTTGGCTTTTCTCGAGTTGACTTGATACTCCACTCACTGTTGCATCTCACCGCTTCTTCTTGATAGAGTTCCGTCTACTCTTCTTTGCCATACTCAATTTGTCTCGCGAGAGTCTTCCTTCTAGTCTTGATTGTCTTCTTGCATGTTAGGGCGTAGGTGACTTAACTCGGCTTGGCCTCTATTTATTACAATGCATTTTACAACAAAAATTGGGGTGCCAACTTCCTATTCTAAGTTTTACATGGCATTCATCAAAATCTAAACAATAAATTTCCTAACATAGTTGATGGAATAACTCAAATTTTTTAGTCTAAACCTTAACTTGGTTGTGATGAGATTTTCAGGAAGACTTAACACCCTTATATTTGATTAAACTTTGATTTTAACACTTGTTTTTAGCACTTAGTTAATTATCGGTTGTATAGCAAATTATCAAATGAGATATAAAATGATATGCGAAAATAAAAATGCTTTGAAATGTAAATGACAAAATAATTTTTATAGAGGTTCAAAGATGGGGTAATTCTTCTACTCCTCTCTTCTCCAACTCCTGGAGGAATCCACTAAGTATTGATCAGTACAAAAGTGGTTATCGGTCTAGAGACAAGTCTTGATCACACACAGTGACTTGATCCTTTGGGGACTCGATCTGGAGATGCCTTGGTCACACAAATGGCTTCTCGTCCGACTCGGCTTCTTCACGGGCGGCGCTTTGCTACTCAAATTCACTTGCTCAAGCTTCTTGGATTTGATCACGAAGCCCTCCAATAACTTGAGACTGTTCGACCTTGAACCTTTCTACAATCCTCCTTGGAATGTAGACCCCTTTTGATTCTTCAAAAGTTTCCTCTTCAACATTTGAAGTCATCTTTCCTTCACACTTAGTGTTGTATCGATTTCCTTCGAGATTTAGGCTTGAGGATTTGCTTGAATAACTTGAGAATATTTTGCAGGTTACAGTTCTTACTAATTGCTTGAATGCTCAGGTATGCAAGGTAACCTTTTCTCAAAGTGATTCCTCAGCCTTTTATAGTGAACTTTTGAAAATCTGCCCGTTGAAGAGATAGGCTGATTTTCAAAAAGTCACTTGTGCTCGTTGGCTTGTCTTGTTGCAGTCCTTGATGTTGACATTTCCTCGTATTAAATGAATGTCCAGCTTTCCAGGTTCTGACACAAGGTGCAGTGTTTCCCATTGGTTTATTCCTTTTGCACGCTTCTGGGACTGAGCACTTTAAGACATGGCAACATGGAAGTATTACTTGTTTAGGTAATATTCTTGACTTTTGTGCAACGGATTCTTTTCGGTTAACTCCTCTTTGCAGCTGCCTTTTCCCCAGGTGACTTGAGTCTGCTCCAATGATTGAAAGACACATCTGTCACTTCAACTTGACTTGGCTCGGCTTCTTTGGTTGACTTGACTAACTCTTCATACAGTTGTATCACAGCTGATACTCCTTCAGTCGAGTCCTTTACATCTCTTCCTTGCCATACTCAGCTGCTTCACAGCGGAGTCTTCATCCCAATCTTCAGTTGACTTCTTGTATATCCAGGCATAGCTGACTTGACTCAGCTCGTACAACCCTATCTATTACAATACAAATTACAAGGAAAATGGGGTGCCAACTTTCTAGTCTAAGTTTTACATGGCATTCATCAAAATCTAAACAATAAATTTCCCAACACTCAAGCAATATCTTCATAATCTGTTTACTATAAAGGACTTGGGGCCTGCTAAATACGTCTTGGGCTTGGAATTGTTGTGTAGTGCTCAAGGAACACATTTATGTCAACGGAAATATATCATGGATATGTTGAAGGACACCGGGCTCTTGGGGTGCAAGCAGGTGAGTACTCCTTTTCCTCAGGGGTTGAACCTTAGTGGACAGCAGGGTGCTTTATTTCCAGATGCAGAAAGATTTCGACGGTTGGTTGGTCGTTTCTTATACTTGAATCTATCTCGGCCTGATGTCTCTTTTGCTATTCAACAACTAAGTTAGTTCGTTCATGCCCCTCTGCAAGCCCATTGGGACGCTGCTATACATTTGCTCAAATATTTGAAAGGGACGCCATCCTCGGGCCTGTTCTACCCAGTGGGTGGGTCTACTGATTTCAGTGCATTTTGTGATGCGGATTGGGGTACGTGTTTGATTACTCGTCGTTATCTTACCGGTTATTGCATATTTTTTGGTGCTTCTCTGATCTCGTGGAAAACAAAGAAATAAAAAACAGTGTCAAGGTCATCTGCCGAAGCGGAGTACCGTTCAATGGGGGCTACGGTCTATGAACTCCTATGGCTTCTCAGTCTCAGTCGTGATTTACATCTTTCCGTCCCATTACCAGTTGATCTTTGGTGTGATAATCAGGCCGCTCTTCACGTTACCGCTAATCCTGTGTTCCAAGAACGTACCAAACACCTCGACATTGATTGTCATGTTGTTCGTGATCAGTACAACCTTGGGGTTATTCTTCCTCGTCACATTTCTACTCGTTTGCAGCCTGTGGATGTCTTTACTAAATCCCGTGGTGGTCCTGTATTTCGTTCGTTTTTGTCCAAGTTAAGAATGTGTGATTGCACCCACATTCCTGCTTGAGGGGAGGGTGTTGAGTTAGTTAGTTTGGGTCACGCTTTTGTTAGTTTTAGCAGTAGTTGGTGTATTGACAGATGTCATACGGTCATTGGATAGTTTGAATCTGGAGGGAACGGGCTCATGTATATAAAGCTGTGCTTAGCTCATTTGTTGCAACTTGAAATGGATGAATAACAGATTTCACTTCTTCCATCTCAAATGGAGCCATACATTTCTGAATATTAGCCTGTCAACAGAAGGACTTTGAAAAATTTGGGCTACTCCTGATTAGTTTGCTATGGAATCGAAAATGTGTACCTGGCATTTATTTTGAACTTCACTGTTCCATTATGTGTTATATTTCATCATTATACTCATGTTTTTTTCCTGCCTTTGGATAGAGAATTTATGACAGGAAAACGAGAATCTGAAGACATGAGATTGCGCAAAAGTCAAAAAGAAGAAAATAAGTTGTATCCAATAACCATTTATCAAAACATAGGTCCAAAATGTACATAAATTACATAATACATTTCCTAAGCTACTTCCAGGAAAATGCTATATTGCACCCGTTTTTTAAACAAGCAAACACTTGTATTGCATCACACACACAACTGTGTGTGTGTATTGTCAACATTAGTAGTAGAATTACTAACTACAAATAAGAAAGGGCAGAACACACAAATAAAAGGATTACCTTATGCAGTTTTCTTACTTGAAAGACATGAACCTTGAAACAGGCCCTTACTGGTGTTAACTTTCTTGACTTATACTCACATGTTGTTTCTTAAATATGTGGAATTAAATTCATATGTTTTCTATGTAAACCAAATGCCAAAATCGTTGTTATTAACTATATAATATGTCTTGCATGATTATAAAAATGTAACTACAATCATATTGTAATTTAGGATTGTATGTCTATTAATCCATCATTGTGCTAAATCATTTTTTATTAGGCATTTCATTGATTGTGAAATGAACCTTACAATGATACAAATACAACTCTAATGGTGTATTAAAATATAATGTTTCAACATTTTAATGCATTTCAATTATCAAATTCGCAGCTTAGATGGTGAAATTGGCGGGGAGAAGAATGAGATATTTCTAATTGTCGAAGAAATTATGCTTGAAAGTTTTTTATTCTTGGTTCTACTTCGAAATTTGCAATAATATTAATTACCAACGTGCAGCGGCGTCATCGAGGGTTAGTTATGTAATCTCTTCTCGGGATACCTAAATAAGTTGAACACATACAAGACTTATTGCACTTAGTGATGTCGATTTTTAGATAATTTGAGAATGACACGTAGAGCCTTCAATAGATTATGCTATATTTTAAAGAGTGTTGGTAGTCTACAAGATTCTAGGTATGTCTCGCTTAGCGAAAAGTTGCATTATTTTTATGTCTCAGTATTGGCTCATCATAAGAAAAATAGGTATTGTTAGATTTGATTGCAAATGGCCAGGAAAAAGCGTAAGCACATATTTTCATGTTGTCTTGAATGCGGTCCTCAAGCTACACTCAATACTTCTCGTGAATCCCGCACCTATGCAAGTCGATGTCGAGTGCAATCATAAGGTAAATTCTTGTACTAAATTATTTAAAATTCATTTGTAATATTACAAATGAAATCATAGATTATGCATTTATATCATTTAATTATCAGTCATATTGATTGCATAGTTTTATGTATATTATAGGGTTGTCTAGGTGCATTAGATGGTACATATATAAAGGTCAAAGTGTCCGAGGCCGATAAAGCTAGGTATAAAACCGAAAGGTGATATAACAATCAATGTACTTGGTGTTTGCGATCGAAACATGAATTTTATTTATGTTTTTGTTGGCTGGGAAGGTTCAACTGCAGATTTAGGGTCTAACGTGATGCAGTGACTAGACCAAATGGATTGAAAGTTCCACAAAGTACTAGTAAAAAAATTAAACAAAATTCAGCATGTTTATTAGACTAACTACTGAACATTGAGTAAAATTCATATTTTCATGTAGTAACCCTATCCTTTTGCGATCCACATTCTAAACGTGTATCTTTACAGGATCATTTTACCTATGTGATAATGGCTACACAAACGGGGAAGGTTTTCTAACTCCGTTCAAAGGTGTGAGGTTCCATTTAGACGATTGGGATGAGGGATCTTCGATTCCACAAAATTTCCAAGAATTTTTTAATATGAACCACTCTAGAGCGCGCAACGCCATTGAACGTACATTTGGACTTTTAAAAAAATGTTGGGCCAATTTGCGGAGTTAGAGCTTTTACTCAATTAAGATTCAAAGCCGAATCATCATGGCTTGTGCTTTGCTACATAACTTTATCCGAAATGAGTTGCCTATTGATCCGTTGGAACTTGATGATGAGAAGTCAGATGACGAAGAAGATCACCCTGATTTCATAGGTTGTGTTGAGCCATCACAAGTATGGACATGTTTAATGAGTGGCTAGGATTGGGTGATGCTTGACATTTTAAGTATATTTTGTTGTTGATGTATAAGTTGTGACTTTGTTCATGTAATATTTTGACATTTGTGCCTGTAATCATTTTTTTCATCTTCCATATGTAGAATATTATATTGTCATATGTGTTGACAATAGATTGACTGTTGTGTTTATTGGATCTGCAATATTCCGCTCATTGTCTTTCAATGTTTTAATTTATTCTATCCTTTTTTTCCTTTGTGAAAATTTGATATTTGTCATTTTTAAATTCTGAATTGATGTTGATCTTTGTCCTTTCATATTTTACCATTTTTCCTATTAACTGTATCGGGCCACTAAGACTTTGAGGAATTATGGAATCGTCTGCTAGCACATTCAAACGACCTTCTCGTAAAAGAAATGATAAGTGCATGAGGAGTTGGAGTCATCGGGAGGAGGAAGCACTAATAAGTCTATAAAGGATATTGTAGCAAATGGATGGAAATCGAAAAACAACTTCAAAATTGGTTACCTTCACATTTTGGAGCATCACCGCAAAGTCATTTCTTTGGCTTGATTTGCGAGGGATTCCACACATTAATTCCAAGATACACGTGTAGAAAAAATATTATAGAAGTCTTGTAACAATGTTGTCTCGAAGTGGAATTGGATGGAACGACACTAATAAGATGTTGGGAAAATTTGATGAAGTTCAAAATAGAAGAAAAACAAAAAGAATTAACTCACGAGGCGTGCGAAAATTAGCACTGTCCTTAAGGATTTATTTGCATAATCCCCCAGGATTCAACATGAGACACATGACAAGATTATTGTTCACCCAGCAAAATCAAGAAGGAGCATGGAGAAGTAAAGTCTAAGCTGTGGATTTTTTCTTATTTCCATCCACCAGACATAAAACAACATCATTTTATAGGAAGCAAACTAAAGGAATCTTCTTTTGTAAAAGGATGGCATATATTGAGCCACTAAAAAGGTAGGATATGGTATTTTAAGAAGTTGATAAAAATGAAGATAAAATTCCTAGACAAATAAAATTGAAAAGTGGGATTGTAAATATTTTAAAACACCATTTTATACAACATAAGATGAGTGGGGCACATGATGAGGCTTGGGAGTCTATTTGAAGGTTAGATTTTCTTTTATAAAAAAATAAGTTTATTTAATAATCTTGGACAAAATTTCACTTTTCTTCATGTTAAGTTTGAAAAAAAAAACTTATCCAAATTGTATGTTTTGCGTAACAGGTTGATTCAAATGCACGGCTAATGCGACTTAAGTCCTGGTTATTCTACCATGACTGGACTGAAATATTTGGAAAATATGGGGCCACGGGTCAACAAGCCGAGGATTTTGTCCAGGCAGCTAATGATGCTGAAAATGGAACACAAGAAAATGACATAAATGTTCCATTAGAGCATATGTTTATGCTTTTGATGAACTAATGGAGACGTCGGCACAAGGTCAGACTGATCCCCCCATCGAGAGCCATCAAGAAACCAGTGGCACAAGTACAAAAACAAAGTCAAAGAAAAGAAAATCCTAAGAAGCTGCTGATACGATCTATGAACCGGTTGGGACCTTTTGCAAAAATACTGATGCAAGACTAGGGGAGATTGCGAAAATAATTGGGTATGAGTACGATATATCGTGTGCTTGGAAGAAGGTGTTTAATGTTGGTAATATAGTTGGCCTGACCTTTCAATAGAAACTGTTGGTCTCAAAGTTATTGGTGAAAAATATTGAAGATCTGGAGTTGTTTTTTAGTTTGCCTGATGAGGGTAAAGTGGAATTTGCCAAGATGAAACTGGCTGGTAATTTATGAAGGCGCGACTGCATATGCAAGAACCATGGAATACTACATATTTTGTTGAACCTGTCATCCAATGTTAACTGATTATGCATGTGAATTGGGACTATTTACTTGTTGCCTCCAAACTAAACATTATGAGCAACTTAATTGTGGTACTTATTTTTGTTTTTGAGAGGACCACTGGACATTGGTTTTGAAAATTTCAATCTGCATGCAATTGCTATAATGTAATGAGTATGATGCATGTTATAAATGCTATTGAGTTTTTATTGTTTTCTTATGTGAATGTATTGGATTGGATTTATGATGGTATGTTTAAATTATTGTCGGAAACTTGTTAGAGTGATATTTTTATTTTGCAAAGGATTTGGTTGTCAAGTAACATGTCCACTAGTGTGAAGCCGTCTTTCGAATTAGTCCATTTCTATGAATCAGATTGATAAGCTTGATTTTGTTGTTATTGTACTTAGATTCATTGCGATTTTAATCATTTTAGTACATTTTGCAGGCCGCCCGCTTTTGGAATAAATTTTGCTGTTTTTGTACTTGGATTTATTGGTGTTTCAGTCTTTGGCAACACATTTGAGCACTTGGATCAATTTTGGGAAATTCTGGTGTCAGTTGGAATGACTCTAACAATGTAGTGTTTGCATGAAAAACAGATCCTTCTAGTACAAAATGCATGGTTATTGCATGTGCTATGTTATCAAAGAAAAAAAGGTAGATGATGTACCACCCACTGAAGATTGTCAAGAGAAGCAAGCCATCAACCAAGGCCAACAAATTGTGTAGCTGTGCTCATGTGGAATGCCTCTATTTCACAAATCACCACTGTCAAACTGCCTAATAAATGCCCGACTTTCTTCATATACACTATACAAGAAATTCTTTTGATGAGGAAACTACTCATAGTTTTCTAGATTTGCCAAAATGAATACTCATCACATTTTGCAGTAAAAAAGAAGTATCACATTTTGCCACCAAAATATGCTCTTACTATATTTCCAATACAAAAGCTAAAATACACCAAACAAAGCATACAAATTATAGATAATTACAAAAATACCCCTGAGATTTGGGCTAAATACAAAAAACAAAGAGATGTTCCAAAATTACAAAATAACCCCTCATGTTTGATTATGTCTTAAATTGAAGGGGTAACTATAGTATTTTTATATATTTCAGTGAGGTTTTTGAAAAATATTTTTCTTGCTTATGAAGGGGAAAATGTAAGACGATATGACGATATCAAACCTCAAAGGGTTTTTTGCAATTTTCAATAATTTCTGGGTTTTTTTTGTAATTAGCCCGAACCTCAGGGAGATTTTTGTAATTATCCCTACAAATTATTGATACCTCTGGCAGCTTCAATTCCATTACTAATGACAATTATAATTGATGCCTCAGCAGCATAATCAATGCAGTTAAGTATGATAAACATCACATGAGATAAAGCTAAATTTCTGTAGTGCATACAAATTATTTGAGATTGGCCCACATCTTTGGAAAATGGCTTCACAATACACATTATATGAAGAAGATAATAAACTCGACTCACTTCCATATGAAAAGTAAATTTTAACTCTCAAATTTGAAATTTGACACATATTCTAGCTTGTAATTCATATACTTCTCTTTCGTGACAGTCATTAGGATTTCCATGATCTAGGACAATCATATAGAATTCATATAGTTCTCTTTAACTAGAATTCAGTGCTTTTGCTTGCCAGGATCTAGGACAATCATATAGGATTTCTATCTTCGGTTTAATGGCGGAAGCATATTATGTACTTGAAATCCTATGTAGTTTTCTTCATTGAAAGCAAATGTAACTTCCATAGTTCAAATAACACATTTAGGTAAAAAAAAGGAAGCATCACACTTAATATTACATAGACACATAATTATGCCAACATTACATCATCTGATAAAGCAACACCCATCCGAGTTCGAACCCACAATCGAAAATGGTTAGAAATTGACATCCCAACTAACATTCTTGTTCCATTGAGACATGAACCAACAACAAAGTATGATAACATAAAATGGCACACTGACAAACTGACGCAACATCAAAGCAAAAATAGAATGAAAACTAACAAACTTGTGATGCTCGGCATGGAAAAAATATCCTTAAGGATTGTTCATAGGTGAGTTCGAGCCACTTGAACTAGGCTGTGGATACTCACCAGGGCTATGGGAACCTGATGGAGCATTGGTAAAGTATCTTGTTATTGTATTTAATACCCCTTTGGTGCTTGACAGTCCGGAAGAAGGATCAGGGTCAGGGACAGACGCTTTAGAAGCAGAATCAGACTTATACCATGCCAACTCATTCTTGAATGAGTTATCAGTATTGTCGGACTGGTTGTCAAATGCAGCAACCCGATTGTTATGTTCAGTAATCTCTTGTTCCAACACACTGTCAGTGTCGCTAGATATCACATTTAACTCTTGGCTAGAGTTAGAAAAAATGCATCGCAGGGCATCAAAGTCGGCTTCACCTTGCAGCATGTACGCTGCACTGAGTTTTCCTCCTACAAGTTTCGTTTTAAAGATTTAAGCACTTAGGTGAACATTAAAGAAACAAAAGTAAAATAAATGAGGAATGCATTACGATGGACAATAAGTAATAATATTATGGTTTCCTAGTCCTACCCTGCAGATATAGTCCCACAACCACTTATCAGCGCTCGCATCGTGTGAAACGGGGTCGTAGACGGCACCACTTAAGTTCCTGATCCAATTAAAAACTTTGGAATGTTTATCAAGTTTCTTAACCCCTTTGCACACAGTAGGCAAAGTCGAATGGAGTCTTGAAATGAGCATTGACAATAGACATTGCATTAAAAATAGCGGTTGAATTATGATTGCCGACATGGAAATTACCGGTGGCTACTTGATCCACCAATGCTTCTATGAACTTTCTATCATTCGATTTTGTCTATTTGTCATTTTAGAACACTTTTGATTGGGATATGACTCCTTTAGGGAATGTTTGCTTGGAAGGCATTATGTGTGAATTATGCGAGGAGTGAAGAACGAATTTGTGAATGTGGGATACAATGACCTTAACATGTTCACCTTTAAATAGGCCAAATTCTACTAAAATTTCAATAAAATCTCAATTGCTTAGTGAACAGTGGTATCCACTTATCTGTGTTGTTGTCATAATTTTAGATAAGGAAACAGACTTTCCAGAACAAGCAAAACACAATACCTCACATTTGCCTTATTTCTATATTCATAAAATATGAACCAACACAGTAGCTGGGCGGTGGTGCATTGCTATTCTCCAGTCAGATATTTAAATTAAGGAGAGCTCTTATTTGAGACCGTCTCATTGATCTAAATTAAGGAGACGGATCCTAATCAGATAAAATAATATGGATTATTTTCATGGGTATGAGTTTGGATCGAAATTCTATTTAAATGTAGGATCCGTCTCATTGACTATATCCATAAGACCGTCTCACACAAATTTTTGTGTTAAATTAATTATCAGGGCGGTGGAGTACTATTCTCCTGTAAGATTGACAAGATAATTTTCCAGACATTAAAAAAAATCTATATACAATAATATATATATATATATACATATATATATATAGGGATTGGTTCAAATGAGACCAACCCCTTCAGGTTAGTCTATATTAACACTTTTGTACTCTTGATTTAAAATTTTAGAAGGTATAGATCATTCTAGTTATTTTAGGCTAATAAGGGTATAATTGCACTTTTCTATATCATCAGTTTTTTAATTAGGCGGTTTTATATCTTTAATAGCTATTTTTAAGGTAAATACAATCTTACCTTTTCAGTTGGCCGATTTTTAGGAAGGAAAAACCCATCAACTTCAATCGTGTTTGTTCAGTTATTTTCATATCAAAACTGATACGTCTTCCGCCATTTTTTGCACCATCGTTCTCTCTCTACCCAAAACCCTATTTTTCAGAGTCCTTCTTGTTTACTTAGTTAAATATTCTTGCATATTTAGTGATGTTTTATTGTATATTTAGTTAGCAAAATTGTATACTTAGTTAAATGTCATTTTATACCTGGTTATGTTTTATCATATATTTAGTTTAGTGAAATTGTATAATTAGTAAAATGACATTGTATACTTAGTTCTGTGGAATTGTATACTTGGTTTAGTGGAATTGTATACTTAGTTATATAACTAGTTCAGTGGAATTGTATATTTAGTTCAGTGGAATTGTATACTTAGTTAATTGTTTATATATACTTAGTAATGTTTGAATGTATAGTTAGTTCAGTATAACTGTATACTTAGTTAAATGTTTCTGTATACTTAGTAATATTTTAATGCATAGTTAGTTCAGTGTAAAGTTAAATGTTTATGTATATTTAGTAATGTTTTAATGTTTATTTAGTTTAGTAAATTTGTATACTTTTCATTAATTGTTGCATGTTTCTGTTGCCACATTTTCTGTAGTTGTTTATGTTTTTTGTCAAACTTGATCCAATGGAATAATTTGCAGAATCGAATGGAGTAGTACATGTTGTTTTTGCGAAGAGATTGTTGTTGTGAAGAAGGGAGAGAAAGGGATGGTAAATCGCGTGATTATAGGGACGTGATCAAGAACAGATCACGTCCCTAATTTGTATGAGGCGGTTACCATTTTTCTTTCATCTATTCCTATTTTACACCTTCAAGTGTATATTTTCATATCAGTTGTTGTATATATTTGTTCATATCTTGGCCATTGATTTATTTTTTTGATGGTGTGGATCTGTTCCTACGGTCTCACCTAGGAGGGTGGTCTCACAGGATCCCCTCCCTATATATATATATATATATATATATATATATATCAATTAAGCTTTTTTGCTTTCAAAATGCGTATTTCAATAGGGTATTTGGCAGAGCTTATAAGCTCTCAACAAAATTTATAAGATGTTTAAGAGTTTATAAGCTCTTAAAATTTATTTGGTAATTTTTTTTAAAAAAGAGCTTATGAGGGTTTTTGGCTGAGCTTATAAGCTATTCAAAACATCTTATAAAATATTTGAGAGCTTATAAACTATTTAAATTTATTTGGTAAACTTTTTAAAAAAAGATCTTATAAGCTCCTAAAATAAGATGTTATAGGCTTATAAGTTGTTTTTAAAAAAGTTGAGGAATCCCAATTTATTTTCAAAATAAGATCTTATTCCGACAACCTCCTTTAAGTTTGGTTATCATAAAAACTACAACATATTTTTCTATCCAAATACTTCAAACACTTATTTTTAAAATAAGATCTAACATCTTATAAGCTCTAAAAATATGTTATAAGATATAAAATGTTTTAAATAAGCATACCCAAACATAACTCCTTACAAATGTTGTTAGAGAGCTTATAAGCTCCTAAAAAAAAGTACCTCAACCCCATCTTTTTTCCAAAGAGCTTATAAACTCCACGTTTGTAACCATTCAAATGACAAAAACAACTTATATTTTTATAAACCACCTTATTTTATCTACACACTCTGACAACTTATTTTTAAAATAATATCTAACACCCTATAAGCTCCTAACACAACTTATCAGATGTAGGAGCTTGTAAGATATTTTAAATAAGCTCAGTCAAATACCCTCTTAATTTGTATTATATTAACTTCAAAAAGGTTATAAGCCCACTACTGGTGCAAATATATTAGGCTGGAGATGAAGTCTAACTCTGAAATGTAACCACCTACTTAAAATCTTTCAAAAATCAACACCTATTTGATTAATCTCTAAAACAGCAACATGAGTGGACCATTATCAAGTCTTCTTTATTATTTAATTTTCTTTTCCTTGGTCTTTATTTTTGCTTGGATGATGATCATCATAATTTGTTTCGAGTAGAGAAAAACTAATTCCGTAATGTTACAATTGTGAAAATGCACATTCAACTTTTTTTTTCTTTGACATTAATATATTTATATCATGTTCTTGTAGGAGTAATGATCTATAGATAGGGAAAGAGAGCCCAAAAAGAAAGATGCAAACCTTACATTTGTGTTCATAAATGTCTGAAACAATACAACTTGATGGGCGTTGGAGTACTATTTGTCCAGTAAGCTTGACAAGTTCAATTTTCGGACTTTAAAATTAAATCAATGATGCTCCATTCCATCTAAAGAAAGAGTGGTAAAAAAGCTGATCCAATGCAGTCATTCGAATATGAGAAATAAAAGATAAACATAGGTAAATATTGGAAGTGATGATAAAAATGATTCACATATTAAAAAAACACAATTCATGCCTTGGCACATGCAAAGGTAGGCTGGTTTTAATTTTGCAGGAGATTATATTTAATACCAATGAAACTTGAATCCATCAATATTTTGCTTTTTGGTAAGAGATAGGGACAACTACAAAGCAGTGACAAGATATAAAGTTAATAGAAGACACAAATCCTGGTGTCGTCACATTTTGGCAGTTGCAAGATGGAAACACTAATGATCAAAACCACAATATCAAGGTTCCTACAATCTAGCATTTCATTCGTATTCTGTAGTAGTTTAATAAGCCATTAATGAATAACTAAACATGCGAACCCATGACATGCTCAAATTAAAATTCGTGTAAATAAAACATATGTCATAAGACAAGAATTGCAAAGTGGAGTTTCAAAATAAGTTTAAAACTTCAAAACATGGCATGGGTACAAGCTAGTAATTCAAAGACATGTTGGGTAATACGGGTGAAAATATGTGAATGTGAGAGAAGTAAAAATTAGATGGAGGCTAAATGTATTTAATTATGTGTAGTGATTCAATAGCTTTTTAATTATTTTGTAATTTTAATGTATTTCTGGATTCACTGAATGTAGAACTTCAGCTAGAAAAGGATAGAAATGGAGAAAATTTGATAGAGAGAGAAAGGAGAAGGAATATTGTTGTAACTAATTTCTGATATCATTTCATTCCACTCAACACTGAATATAACGTTTACAACTGGGACCACTTTCCCTTTTTGAAATATAAATCCTATAATTAAAATATCAGCAACTACTTGGGCCCAAAGCCCAATTCATTTTTAATAACTAAACCCAATAAATTTGTAGTTAGCATTTCCTTTCTCCAAGCCCATCATCCATCATTCTGGCCCAATTTCCACCTCAGCCCAAATCACTTGACATTGGTCCCCATCTTCAGACAAAGAACGATTCTTCACTTCCTCCAACCCTAATCCTTCTTCACTGTATCCCATCGAGTTCACTACAATACCCCCCTGTTGAACTGATCCTTGTCCCCAAGGATCAAACCGTGGAAATTTCTTCCTAATAAACTTAACATCCTCCCAAGTCGAAAGATCTGAACAAGAATTCTCCCACTGAACGAGTATATGTTGAACCTCTTCCCCTTTCCTCCTTATAGAACGGTGGCCCAAAACTGAAAGAGGGAAAACCTTAAAATTTCCGTCAGTATCAGTCAAAGGTAGCTCCGGTGAGGGTATAGCAGTTGCACTGAGCTTCTTTTTCAGCAAAGAAACATGGAAGACTGGATGAACACGCGATCCTTCAGGTAACTGCAGTTTATATGCAACTTTCCCAACCCTTTCCAAAATAGTAAAAGGACCAAAATATTTTGATGATAACTTCAAATTCCTTCGAAGATGGACCGAGTTCTGTCGAAAGGGTTGGAGTTTGAGAAATACCTGGTCCCCGACCTCAAAAGTTCTCTCACTCCGGTGTCTATCTGCATAAACCTTCATCCTATTCTGAGCTTGTTGTAAATTTTCCTTCAAAAACTGAATAAACCTCTGTCTTTGTAAAACAATATCCTTAGCCTCAGTATTAGGAGAGTTTAAGTAGGGATCTACCGAGAATAAGGGTGGTGAATATCCATACAAAGCCTGAAAAGGAGAAACCTTAAGGCCTGTATGATAATTGGTATTATACCAAAATTCTGCTAAGGCAAGCCATTTCAACCAATGTTTAGGGTTATTATGAACCATACATCTGAGATAATTCTCTAAACATTGGTTGATTCTTTCAGTTTGTCCATCCGATTGAGGGTGATATGCTGAAGTCATATCCAAACTGACCCCCATTAGTTTAAACAATTCTTTCCAAAAGCCACTAGTAAACACCTTGTCTCTGTCAGTTACTATGCTAACTGGTTGTCCATGTAACTTGTAAACTGAATCCAAGAAAACGTTAGCAACTGTGGGAGCAGTAAAAGAGTGTGACAATGCTATAAAATGAGCATACTTAGTAAATCTGTCCACCACCACCAAAATAACATTTTTTCCTCCTGAACTGGGCAACCCTTCAATGAAATCCATTGAAATGTGAGTCCAAGCCTTGTCTGGAATAGGCAAAGGCTGTAAAAGACCAAGATAAGCTGAGTTATTAGACTTATTCATGCTGCATATGTCACATTCCCTCACCAAGGCAATTACATCATCTTTCAATTTAGGCCAATAAAATACACCTTTCACTCTCATGTAGGTCCCATTAATCCCAGAATGACCACCATAAGCTGAATAATGCATATTAGAAAGAATGAGCTTCCTAAGTTCAGTATTATCCCCCACAGCCACTCTTCCTTTGTACCTTACCAAACCATCAGTCACCAAGAAGTCAGGATATGTGGGGGGATCCACAGTGTTGGCTACAATAATCTTGGTGAAAAATTGGTCTTGGTCATAACTCTGAATAACCTGTTGAACCCAACCAGGGGAAACTGTAGTGATTGCAGAGCAAAAATCCTCTCTAGGTCACATCCTTGACAAAGCATCAACTACTCTATTCTCTTTGCCCTTCTTATACTGTATTTCATAGTTCAAGCCCAGTAATTTGGTGATCCATTTTTGTTGCATTGGAGTCATAATTTTCTGATCCAATAGGTATTTAAGTGCCTGTTGGTCAGTTTTAATTATAAACTTACTCCCTTTCAAATAATGCCTCCACTTTTGGATAGCCATTAAAACAGCTAGGAACTCCCTTTCATATATAGATAAAGCCTGGTTTCTAGGACACAACACCTTGCTCAAGTAAGCAATAGGTCTCCCCTGTTGCATAAGTACTGCTCCTACCCCTGTACCACTAGCATCTGTTTCCAAAATGAAAGGTTTGGAAAAATCGGGAGTGCTAATACAGGAGCAGTGGCCATAGCCTCCTTCAACTTACAAAAAGCAACCTCAGGTTCTTTCCCCCATTGGAACTTATCTTTTTTCAGCAAATTAGTCAAAGGTCTGCTGATCATACCATATTCTTTGACAAATTTTCTGTAATAGCCTCACAACCCTTAAAAAAAGCCCTCAATCAAGTTTGATTGTGTTAGGTGTTGGCCACTGAACCATGCAAGATATTTTCTGTGGGTCAGTGGAAACACCTTCCTTTGAAATAACATGCCCCAGATACTCAATCTCAGTTTGAGCAAATTGACATTTACTCATCTTAGCGTACAACTTATTTTTCCTCAGTAAAGATAGAACAGCCTCCAAATGTATCATATGATCCTCCCAAGTTCTGCTATAGATTAAAATATCATCAAAAAACACTAAAACAAACTTCATCAATTGTGCCCCGAATACCTGGTTCATGAGGGAGTGAAAGGTAGCAGGAGCATTGCACAGCCAAAAAAGGCATTACCAAAAACTCATAATGTCCATTATGGGTGCTAAAAGCAGTCAGAAACCTGTGGCTAGGATCCATCAAAATCTGGAAATAGCATGATCTCAGATCTATCTTTGAAAAGAATTGGGCACCAAATAACTCATCCAACAGCTCATCAATAACAGGAATGGGGTAATCATGTTTGATGGTTAGCTCATTAAGATACCTGTAGTCCACACACAACCTCCATGTAGAATCCTTCTTTTTCACCAAAATTACAGGAGAAGCAAAAGGACTTTTACTGTGCTGTATAATGCCTGAGTCCAGCATCTCTTGCACTATCCTTTCAATTTCATCTTTGTGACTATGAGAGGTTCTATAAGGGTATTGATGTTTAGGAATACTCCCTGGTTTGAGTAGAATTTGATGCTCTACTCCTCTACCAGGTGGCAGCCCTTTGGGTTCTACAAACACATCCTGAAACCTCTCAAGTAATCCTTGCAAACAAGGGTGCACCTTTTCAGTTGTATTGTCCACAGTTACTAAATACAACTCCTCAATTTGATCACAACATTCAGTGTGAACTAACTTGTACAAAGCAGGCCCTGATATAAACTTGCCCTCATGCATAGAAGTTAGAGCCTGAATCCTTATCTTCTGTCCCTTAACAGTCACAGTGAATGTCATCTTTTCATAATCAAGTTCTATAGGGGTGCAAGATTTAAGCCAATCCTCTCCTATAATTAAATCACAACCTTCATTTTGTAAAACCCTCAAAGGGTAAGCAAAAGTGTGCCCCTGTATCTTCCAACTAAACCCCTTAGCTCTGTGGGTACTAACCATTCTTTGGCCATTGGCCACTTTTACCAGCAATGGTTTAACAATTTCCAGCTGACACCCTAGTTTTTTTGTAGTGGACTCTTGTATAAAACTCAAGGTGCTACCTGAATCAATAAGAATATGTAACTTATGCCCATTACACTCACCAATAAGCCTCATAGTAGTAACCCCATTTTCCCCAGTTATAGCATTAAGTGACATCTGCACCTCTTCCATAGGAGGGATTGGTTGATCAGTTTCTTTCTCTATCTCTGTATGATCCTGCATGTATGACAACTCCTCATCTTCAGTTATAATCATGTATGTAACCCTATTCTTGCATCTATGGCCAAATGTAAAGGCTTCATCACAATTATAGCATAGCCCTTTTTCTCTTCTTGCTGCCATCTCAGATGATGATAAAAGTTTGAGAGGTGGCTTGGCTGAGTTAGGGTACTGTGGCTTAGGTGATGGAACTGTACTGAACTCAGCCCTTTTGTTGTTAACAGCAACCCCCATAAAGGTTTTAGTAGGAGTCTTAATTGTTTTTGTAATAGCATCCATGGTGCATAACTGTTTCCTCCCAATTCAATGGTCTGATGCAATGTGGTAGGCTCAAACATATTGATGAATGCTTGAGATTCCTCACTCAACCCACTGATAAAGCTTGCTATAAAGTAATCTTCAGTATAGACCCCCTTGTTCAACATCATCATGCAAGCCTGCAACTCCTCAAACTTATCAACATATTCAGCATAAGAACCAGTGTGCTTAAGTTTATTAAACTCTCCTATAATTTTTGCTTCTTTAAGCTCTTCAAACCTAGAGGATACAACCTCTAGAAATTGTGCCCATGTCAACTCCACCTGCTTAGTGTTAAAATTCTGATACCACTATGCTGCCCTCCCCTCAAAATGCATGGAAGCAAGAGTAACCTTCTGTTGATCAGGTATATTAGGTATAAGCTTAAAATAACTGTTGCATTTTAAAATCCAAGAACGGGCCTGAGTCCCATCAAACCTGGGAAAATCAATCTTAGGCAAAGGGTTGATAATATTCATATTAGGTTGTTCCACAGTAGTTCTGGCCCTAGGAGTTTGTTGTGGATTTCTAAAACTTGTACTGTCAATAGAAAAACCAGGATGCGGCCCACCCAAAATAGATTCCTCTTCTGACTGTGATTTCCCTTTGTTCAAGTTCAAAAGTTGTAGTTGAATGGCTGCCAGGGTATTGGTTAAGTGTTCATACCTCCCATTTATCCCTGAAAGCTGCTCATGCACCTCCGAGGTAATCCTAGTTATCTGTTCTTGGAGTTTCATTTCTGCTGCTTCTCTCTTCATTGACTCTGTCTGTAAAATTTGATCGATTCTCTTTTGAGCTTCTTGCAGGTCTTTCAATCTAGTACCCTCTGCCATGGCCAAGGATCGTGAGCTCTGGTTACCAAACGTAGTGATTCAATAGCTTTTTAATTATTTTGTAATTTTAATGTATTTCTGGATTCACTGAATGTAGAACTTCAGCTAGAAAAGGATAGAAATGGAGGAAATTTGATAGAGAGAGAAAGGAGAAAGAATATTGCTGTAACTAATTTCTGATATCATTTCATTACACTCAACACTGAATATAACATTTACAACTGGGACCACTTTCCCTTTTTGAAATATAAATCCTATATTTAAAATATCAACAACTACTTGGGCCCAAAGCCCAATTCATTTTTAATAACTAAACCCAATAAATTTGTAGTTAGCATTTCCTTTCTCCAAGCCCATCATTCTCGCCCAATTTCCACCTCAGCCCAAATCACTTGACATTGGTCCCCATCTTCGACAAAGAACGATTCTTCACTTCCTCCAACCCCGATCCTTCATCACTCGTATCCCATCGAGTTCACTACATTATGACAACAATAATTTTAAGAATATAATTTTTGAATGAAAACACTCTTGAATTTACTACAACTCTCACACTCAAGCTTGCCTTGTAGGCTTTGTGAATAATTGTAATACAAGATTTGATTTGTGATGGGATGACTAAAATATTGTAAAAATCCAACACATATTAGTTGTATGCTAAGTGGGTTTGGTGTGAACAATTTCTAACCATGTATTCTTTGTGGGTTTGGTAGATAAGGATTAGTGCCTATAATTTATTACAAATTATTTTTTAACACCCCCTCTTAATTTGTAATCCGAACATTCTTTCGAAGTTGTTCAATTTTTTCAAGACTCACTGCTTTTGTGAAACCATCTGCCAATTGCTCCTTTGTGTTCACAAACTCCAATTGAATTTCTTGATTATTTACAAGACTTCTGATGAAATGGTGTTGAAGTTCAATGTGCTTCGACCTTGCATGAAAAACTGGATTTTTCGTCATTGCAATAGCTGACATGTTGTCGCAGAAAATTCTTGTTGGAGTGTCTTTGCTTTGCTTAACATCACCAAAATTCTTCTAAGCCATATTGCTTCACAAGTCTGCATCGATGGGCGGCGATGTATTCTAACCTGCGATGAAAGTGATCTTGTCTTTTGCTTCTTTGATGACCAAGATATTATTTTTTAGCCAAGGCGAAATACATACCCGATGTACTTTTATGCGATCATCAAGTGACCCATCCTCACTATCTCAGATATCCAATGAGCTTATTTTCTTTTTCTCTAACATACCTCGATGCCGAGTTTTCTCGCACCTTGAAGGTATCGAAGAATTCTTTTTCTTTCCGCATAATGTAACTTGCTTGGATCGTGCATGAATCGTGATATCAGGTGACCGATATACAATATCAGGTCTTGTATTTGTCAAGTAGATCAACGATCCGACTAAGTCGCAGATACATCTTTGGATCGCTTTTAGTTGCACCATCATTCAATTGCAATTTTTCATTGACGCAAGTGGAGTTGAGATCGAAACTTGCGATTGCTCATCCGAAATTTCTTAAACAATGCTTCAAGATATTTTTCTTGAGAAATAAATATTTCTCATTTTGATTGCGAACTTGAATCCCAAGAAAATATATCATGAGACCCAAATCGTCATCTCATACTCGTTCATCATTGCCTTTTTGAAATCTTGCACCAATCTTTGGATTTGTCCTCAGATCGATCAAGTCATCTACGTAAAGACAAACAATTAAAAATCTTGCGCACCTTGTTTCTTTACGTATAATGATGGTTCACTCGCTTCTTTGAAAACCGGTTTGTTGAAAGTACTTGTCAATCTTGGCATTCCAGGCTCTTGGTGCTTGCTTCAATCTATATAATGCTTTTAAAGTCGATAGACTTTATCTTGTTCACCATCGGCAATGTAGCCTTCTGGTTGTTCCACGTACACTTCTTCTTCCAAGTCACCATTGAGAAATGCTGATTTAACATCCATTTGGTAGACTGGTAGTTCAAATTGTGCTGCAATGGCCAAGACAATTCGTATTATCTCCATTCGAGCAATCGGTGCAAATGTCTCGTTGAAATCAACTCCTGGTTCTTTGAGAATATCCTTTTGCAACTAAGCGGGCTTTGTGCTTGTGAATTGAGCCATCTTCTTTGTACTTGGTCTTGTAGATCCATTTGACCCCGATCACACTTTTTCCTTCAAGAAGGTCTACGAGCTCCCAAGTATTGTTCTTTTCAATGCTTGCAATTTCTTCATCCATTGCGATTTGCCAAACTTCTTCTTTGGCGGTTCTTCATAATTCTGAGGTTCACAAGCAAAAAATGCAACATCACAAGTTTCGTATATTTCTCTTAAACTTCTTACCCTTCTAATTGGACTTTCAGATTCTGGATAGAATTCTTCGGATGATCCCGATGAACTCGAGCTTGGATGGAACTTGAGCCGTGCTTGGTTGATCTTCATGACTTGTTGAAATAGGCAATGTTCCAGGCAAATGCACAATCTTCTTCATTTTTTCATTTTCATTCTAATTCCATGACCGCATTTCATCAAAAATGACATCTCGAGAAATAATAAGTTTATTTGTTTTTGGGTTTAGTAAACGATATCCTTTCGATTCATCACTAACCAACAAAGATCATTTTTCTCCTTTTTCATCAAATTTTTCTCTTTGTTGAGATGGAATATGAGAATAAGCAATGCAAATAAAAACTTTAAGATGGTTTACTCCGTGGCTTTCTTTGGTGCCACCCTTCATACGGTGTCTTATTTGGAACTGCTTTTGTTGGTGAACGGTTCAAAATATAGACTGCCGCATTTACCGCTTCTGCCCAGAAAGTTTTTGAAAGTCCTTTGCCTGTCATCATGCTCTGTGCCATCTCGACTATTGTGCGATTTTTTCGTTCTGCAACGCCACTTTGTTGTGGGTTGTAATGAACTGTTAGCTGTCTGTGGATCCCTTTGTCTTTGCAATAATCCAAGAAGGATTTTCCGATGAATTCTCCACCTCGATCTGTCCGTAGAGTCTTTATTTTTCTGTTACTTTGATTTTCCACATTTTTTGAACTCCAGAAACATTGGGAATGCTTCTGACTTTTGCTTCAAAATGTAAACCCACATCATTCTGGAAAAATCATCAACGAACAATAGGAAATACATGTTGTCATTAAGGGATGGTGTTTGTGTTGGCCCACAAATATCTGCATGTACTATCTCGAGCGGAGCTTTGGCTCTGTACGATGTCTTTGGAAATGGCAAACGATGCATTTTGCCAAAAATACATCCTTCGCATGTCTTGTCTCGATCTGGAATATTAGGAAGACCAAACACCATATTTTTCTTTTTCAACAAATTTAAACCTTTATAGCTCGAATGCCTATACCTCAAATGCCATAGATTATGTTCTGCTTCTGTCGTACTTTGAAGTGCAATTTTCTCATTCAATGGCAAATTAAGAGGAAATATTTTATTTGAACTCATCTTAATTTTAGCCATTGTGAGATTCTTTTGTTTGTCAATAATGATACAATGATCATTATTGAACTCCACCTTGTAATCTTTCTCCAGGAGTTGGCCCACGCTCAATAAATTTTGAGTCAAATCAGGTACATAAAATACATCTTTGATGATACTCAATTTACCTTCTTTTGTTTGGACTGCTATTGCTCCTTTTCCGGTGATCTTGCGTGATTTGCCATCTCCGAGCTTTACTTCAGAGGAATACGACTCATCGAGATTTACGAACATTTTCTTATTTCCACATATGTGATTGCTGCAACCACTGTCCACGTACCAAATATTCTCAATTTGTTGTTGAGAATTCAAACATGAAAAGAATACCTGATTAGGCTCTTTTTCTTCAGATAAATTGGCTTCATTTGTATCTCCATCATCTTTATGCCAGCAGTCTCTTTGAGAATGATTTGCATTTCTGCATCTTTTGCATTTATAACGGCAATCTTTGGTATCGTGGTTATTCTTTCTGCATATCCGGCAATACAAATCAGAATTTTGATTTGAATTTCTCTGATTGAATCCACCTCGTCTTCCTCGTCCTCGTGCCTGGTGTCTGCCGTGACCTCTTCCTCTTGCACCTCGATGTGCTGAGTTATTTTGCTTTTCTTGCTTCTTTGATGTTTTGACACCCGTAATACGCGGAAGAATAGATCGACTTACCCCTTGGTGCATAAAGGACAAGGCTCTTGCATCTTTGGTCTTGTTCTCCTTATGCTCTTTTTTCTTTGTGGCGGTTAGTGTTGCTTCTTCCTCTGGAGTATGTGCACGCACTATACCCCTCTTCAACAATATCCCATAGTTCATGGGACACGAACAACGTGCGCATTAAAACGCTCCATAGTTTGTAATCTTGACCAACAAAGATAGGAACACCTTGTTGGGAATATGTGAATGCAAGTTCACTGGAACTGGTTGACGCCATATTTGCAAATAAGAAGGGATATCAGGCCAAGGGTAGCTCTGATACCACAATTGTTGGGTAATACGGGTGAAAATATGTGAATGTGAGAGAAGTAAAAATTAGATGGAGGCTAAATGTATTTAATTATGACAATAATAAATTTAAGAATATAATTTTTGAATAAAAACATTCTTGAATTTACTACAACTCTCACACTCAAGCTTGCCTTGTAGGCTTTGTGAATAATTGTAATACAAGATTTGATTTGTGATGGGATGAATTGCTTGAACCGATTACAAGCCTTTTATAGGCAAATTCTTACCTAATATAATGACTAAAATATTGTAAAAATCCAACACATATTAGTGGTATGCTAAGTGGGTTTGGTGTGAACAATTTCTAACCATGTATTCTTTGTGGGTTTGGTAGATAAGGATTAGTGCCTATAATTTATTACAAACTATTTTTTAACAAGACAAACTACTCGATACATTTTGTTAAATTCATTTCTACATATGTAATATCATGCATCATCGACTCTAGATCATATTTCCTCGTCATCACTCGCGGTTGCTTCGCCTTGCATGTTGTTGACACCTTCATCATCACCAATTCATCGTCTGCTAATACTCGATTATGATTATCGTCATCTTCTTCCGTTTTATACATTAGATCAACATGATGTGTGATTGAACATCGAGGCACATCTGAAAAATCTAAATTTGCTGCGTCATGAGTATGAAAAACCTTGAGTACAGTTTCATAGTAAAAATCAACCATTGCTCCTGAAAAACCTTTCATGAGTCGACTTGTGGAATAAAATATTTTAAAAGTTATAAAAACGATAAACACATGACTGATTCAGAAAACAATCATAAAGTACATAAACATATAGCCGTATTAAATATTAACAATCATCATGTTAAATTGCAACACATGCAATACATTTCATTAAACTGAAAATACATATTACATCTTTGTTTATGCATAAACAGACATGCCTATTCAAAATAACATTCAATCAAAGTTTTTTTTGCTTATATTTGTCTAGTAGGAAAACAGGCTGGAATATGGATATGGAGGACTGGTTCTTTCATATAACCAAATTACTCCATTTGTTGGTGGTTGTTCACCCAAAAAATATTTGCATCTCTATACTGCAAGTGTACAGTATAATTTGTAGGATAATGGCAAGTAAGGTCGCATTCATCAGGGATTGACTACGAAACACTTAGGCTATAATAACATCGCATTCTAATTTTATTGAAGCAACCGAATATCAGAAGTTTTATAAAAATAATCGAAAAATAAAAATAAATAAATTCGAACTCCACATGTATTTTCAACAAATACGAAAGGAACCCTAGTCACATAATCTCAACATGCTTCTTCGATATTAAATTCAATCAATGTTTAACAAAACCAATTCATGCCTTTCTATGGGTTCAATTCCTAAGTTAGTCTATACCCCCTCCCGGGTGGCGCATAAACAGTAGATTAATAATAATTGTAGATCTCCCGATATGTTACAACTATTATTAACTCTCAAAAGATCTATAAATTGAATGACTCCCCACAAACAGTTGTAGGTCTCCTGACTCGTTACACCCATTTATGTCTGAATTCGATTTTCGTCTTTGTTAGAACTCATCTCCTGAATTTGGCACTAACAAATATGACATGCAAATTATTGATCAGATAATAAGCAATTAAGAATAAGCACTCGAATTCACGCATAAAATAGGACACATGAATCAATTAAGAAAATAATCAATCAAGATTTAACATGAATCCACAGTTTTGATTATGCCCCAAGATCCGAAAGATTAGTTAAACATTGATAAAAAATTCATAGATAAACTTGAAATCAATATTGTGACACGTTTAAATACAACCAATATGTCACGCCCCAAACGGGACGCGACGAACGATCCACAACTTAAATACAATAACCGAACAGTCCAGACAAATATCAACGAGAACCCAATGAGACAGAGTCTAAATAGCAGCAGAAATAAAATAACAAGTAGGAATACAACTTAAAGTCTACAATCCATCATCCAAGTTACAACCCGAAAATAAACAAAATATAGCAACTTAAAGTCAAAGGGTCCTACGCCCTTGATTAAAAACGAATGGAACGAAATACAAAAGTCCGACAACAACATAAGAAAATAGTCCAATCAACAACAAGAAGTAGTAAATCCAACAAGCGTAGTACAAGGTCTCAATCGAGCGATTCGGCAAAGATCTCTGCAATCTAAATCCTCATCTAATGTTAGAAAACAAAGTGGGGGATGAGACAAAAATCTCGATGGATGGGGTGATCGGTAATGCGAGTGTGGCGCAATATAGTTCGGTGAGAAAACCATTATATGAAAAACGCGTGAGTATGATGCATGAATTCACACCGCGATTCGCAAGCGTCGTGATAAAATATTTAAATAATATACTTATACGATTCAAGAAAATTTCATGGTCACACAGCACTATGTGATTCGATCGAAGCGGTAGGATTGCGTGCGGAAGTGTAACGCCAATCCCATGGCAAATAATGGTTGCGTGCGGTTTGTAGCGCCAACCAATGCAAAACAGGTGGCGGTTGCGTGCGGAAATGTAACACCAACCAATGCAGCGGTAAGCGGTTGCGTGCGGAAATGTAACGCCAACCAAATGGGTCCGATAACTCGGAATCGTGTGGATCGGGACAATGATTCCTTCGTTTTCCTTGTAACTCCCGGTCGGTGTGGTCCAAGACCGCACCTTATCGCTCCGTGACAAAGACAAAATCCACAAAGTGGAGCTTGCAAGGCTCGGATCTGTCATAATCATGATTATACCTCGATGTTATGACCCGCTTCCCTTGGACAAACTCCGTCCTCGGTTGCGGGATTAGGGCGATGGGGCGGGAAGAGTGGAATAGCGGCCGAGCTGCCTTGGTTCCATCCCCCGCGTATCCATTCCGATTTGTGAGCTCGACACACCAAGTTGACTCGGCGGGAAATTAATTACAAGTACGATCCAACCGACGATCGAGTATTATTGATTCGGGGAAGCGATTTTAGGAAAATTTTTGAAAAGCGCGAGTGGTAATTATGGCGTGGGTGGAGTTTTTGGATGAAGATGATTATCGGAAGGATAAGCAACCTTCGATATCTTGAAAGATTAGGTGGGACATAAGTCCCGTTATAGATTCAATTCGCAAGGCGAGGAAGTCGCTCCGCGATCGGGTATTAATCGGTCAAATTGATCCGATAAGTCAAGGGTTTTTGGGAAAGTAAAATACTAAAATTAAATCTCCAAGTCAGAGAGTCCAGGTATATTTTAGTAAAATATAAAATAATTTGAGTTAGGTCCTTTATAAAAGAAAAATTGTAATGTAGCCCCGTTTTGTAAAAACTAACACTTTTGGGGTTAAAAATTGAATAATTAAATATCCCGACCTTGAAAAATTATGAGATCAGTTCCTAAATTCTCCAAATTGTCCAGAGATTCAGGTTTTTAAAGTTTTGAGGTCGAGTATTTATAAAATCTCACATTGGCCCCAAATTTGTAAAAATTGTCAATTTGGACCTTAAGTTTTAAAAATTCGGAACTCACAAACCGGAAGGGCTTTTAATGTGATTCCAGTTGGAAAATGTCACTAAGTTTAGTAGGATATTGGGACAAAAGCAGTTTTTAAAAGGAATATGTGTAGGTCCTTTAACTTTTGAAAATATCATGTTTGTCCCATTTTGAAATAATTGCCTTTAAGGCTTTTAGGGGTCCAATTGTTATGAAATTTGAACCTTGGGTCCAAAATATAATTAAGTTATAGTTAAGTTAGTATTTCCAGGTGCATGGACTGCATAAGTCCTGGAAATTTCATTTGGGTCCTCAAGTTTAGTATTTTACACATTAGTCCCTCAATTTTTATAAAATTACTTTCCAAGCCCTAAACACTTGGATTTTTGGAATACTTTTAAAATATGTAATTCCCAGTACCTTAAGAGTAAAAATTTCAAATTTTAAAGTTTAGGTCTAGTACAGTTTTAAAAATTGCAAAGTAGCCCTTAAACTTTCAAAATTTTACAATCTAGTCCTTGGGCTTTTAAAGGTTGATTTTATTTATCTTAAAACTCTTAAAACTTTATTAAAATGTCCAAAAGTCATTTTTGAACCTAAGTAAAGTCCCAAATTTCGAAATTTGCAGAGGGGTCCTTTAACTTTTATTTTTTTGCAATTTAGTCCACCAACTTTCCATTTTTACATTTTTAAGTCCAAAATTGAAATTTAATCAATTATGCTCGACTTTTCCAGGTTATAAGGCATCCAAAACATAGATTTTAAAGATCATACACATGCATGTCCAATACATACAAGAATTCATCAAATAGAACATTAAAGTGTACATGCATGCACCTAAAATTCAATAAATAGTAATTTTGAGCAACTCTTGAGAATTTTCATAACTTGATACATAAAATTGACATGCAATACATAGATTATATATATCTCAAGGCTCATGATCAAATTTTCTACATGCATTTAATCAAAACACCTAAAAGTTGGAAAATATTTTTCCACCCACCTTAAATTTGGAAATTGTGAAATAAAAGGATAATTTCACAATTTTTGGATGAGGCTTCTTAGGTCAGCCCCTAAGTCAAGAAAATATCAAAATTTGGAGTTAGAAAAATGAGAGAAAAATTAAGGAGAAAAGAAGGAAATAAGGAAATGAAAAGGACTACACTTTACCTTGTGTAGTAGATATTTGGAGACTAGTTGAAGTTCAAAAATTGGAAATTTTGGCTCAACTCCAAAATCTCCTAAGGTCAGCCCCTATTTCTCAAAAAATGAAAAAGGGGTGTCAAAATTTGGAAAAATTAGAAAGAATAGGGAAGAAGGGGTCTAGTACTCAATTCTTACCTTGTGGTCTAATTTCCTCTACTATTTCCTCTTCAAGCTTGAGGTCATTCTTCAAGAATGTTGTCAAACTCTAATCTTCAAGGTCTTCTAAATGTACCTCCAAACCAAATTCAAACTTAAGTTAAGAAGGTGGAAGAGATGAACAATGTGATATCCAAAAATGGATTGAAGCTAAAATTTCTTACCTTGTATGATGATGGTTCGATTTTTAGTGAAGAATAGGAGGAGAATGTTGAAAATTTTTCTAAGTATAGAAGAAGAAAGTGAAAGGAAGAATAGAGAGAAGTTGGGAGGTTTTAGAGAGAAGGAGGAGAATTGATTTGGAAGATCAAATGTGTTGGTGAAATTTGAGATGAAATTTTTGTGTAATTAGGCCATATGGCCGTCCAACATAGTGAGAGAGGGAGAGAAAATTTTGTTCAAATTGTGTCTTGTAATTTGCCTCATGCATGGGAGACAAAGTGCAAGTCAAAGTATGGGCTTGAATGGTGCTGGGGAATATTGAGAAGAATGTTGGTAAAGTGGGAATAAGTTGGGAAAAATAGTAATAAAGAATTGGTGTATAAGATGATGTGTATAATGTTTGAATTAATGATATAATTATACACAAGATGACTAATATATGGTGTAGGTGTACAAGAGTTGGATGATATTTTTACCCCAAAAATACCACCATGGTCGTCCACTATGAGGGCAATATGGTAATTCCATATATATATATATATATTTTTTTGTCCCAAATTTGATGATAATAGATGAAATATATCAATCTCCAAAATAATTAGTGATTTCCTTGATCACTTGTAAGTCTCATGATCACTTAATCTAAATCAAAATCTTAATTCTATAAGGTAAAAGTCTCTAAAATAAATAGTCTCTTAAAATCCTAAGGTGACTAATAAATACAAAAATAGTAATAATGATCAATCAAGTGATCATAAATGAGGAATAGAATTAATAAAGATCATGATCACAAGTAATTAAATTAAATGAAATAAAATACAAAATGTATATATTATTAATAATTACCCGTCAAAATGACGCGGTAAAATAGTCGATCAAAAGTATAAACGGCAATAAAGATCAATTAATAGCTCGGAAAAATCGGGGCTTCACATTAGTTAAGTTAAAAAATAACAAAGTGTGCCAGTATTAATTATTTTTGATGTAGTTTATAATCATACTATTTTGTGCCCCCGTTGTAAAAAGTTTCTGGATCCGTCCCTGCTTGTAATCACTCTATTACTAGGTGTGATGATGATTAAAACCCACTAATTGTGTGGGTATAAATAGTTTCATTTATTAGTAAAAGAAAGAAGAGAGAAATCAAGGGCGGAGCCAGGAAATTTTTCGGGGTGGGCCGATACGCAAAAGTGGGGTGGGCCGAATAAGAAAATCATATAAAATTTACTTAAAATATTTTTTTTTAAAATTATATAGTGTAAAAAAAATTTAAAATCCCCCTCCCTCCGCCATTGAGAGAAATAATCCTGAGAAAAACACTTGTAAAATCTCGTCTATAAAGCTTAAACCGACCAGGAATCTCCTGCTCGGCTTTGATATAACAAAGGCAGAATTAGCCCTTTTTTGAATATTTTCTAAGTGTTATTTCATTTCCACGTCATATTATTTAGATAATTTGCTTGTTGATCCAAGACGCACGTCAACAAATTGGCGCTAGAAGGAGGGCCCGTCTTGGTCCAGTCATCCTTTCCAGAAACTTAAGTTGTTCCAATTAAGGTAATTCAATTCCACCTTCATGCAAGAATGAGTCAGACTACCAGAAATGCGCGTGGGGCTGAGGACCCACCCCGAAATAACCAAACTAGCCAAAATACTAACTGTGAAGCCCCGATTTTTCCGAGCTATTAATTGATCCTTATTATCGTTTATACTTTTGATCGACTATTTTACCGCGTCATTTTGACGGGTAATTATTAATAATATATACATTTTGCATTTTATTGTATTTCACTTAATTACTTGTGATCATGATCTTTATTAATTCTATACATCATTTATGATCACTTGATTGATCATTATTACTATTTTTGTATTTATTAGTCACCTTAGAATTTTAAGAGACTATTTATTTTAGAGACTTTTACCTTATAAAATCAAGATTTTGATTTAGATTAAGTGATCATGAGACTTATAAGTGATCAAGGAAATCACTAATTATTTTGGAGATTGATATATTTCATCTATTATCATCAAATTTGGGACAAAAAAAAAAATATATGGAATTACCAAATTGCCCTTAGTATGGATTTGCCAACATGGATATTTTTGAAATAAAAATATCATCCAACTCTTGTACACCTACACCTTATATTAGTCATCTTGTGTGTAATTATACCATTAATTCAAACATTATACACACCATCTCTTATATTATTTCTTTAATAATATTTTTGCCAACATGTTGGAAGTCTTCCAACATTCCATTCAAACCAAGTCTTGCCCATACCTTTGACCTTCAAATTGTCTCCCATGCATGAGGCAAAATGCAAGACACAATTTGAACAAAATTCCTCCCCCCTCTCCTTGAAGTGGACGGCCATATGGCCATTTTTGTGTCAAAAATTCATCTCATTTTTCATCTAACACATTCACTCTCAAGCAAAATCCTCCTCCTTCTCTCTAAAAACTCCCAACTTCTCTCTACTCTTCCTTTCACTTTCTTCTCCAATACTTAGAAAAATTTCAAGATTTTCCTCCCTATTCTTCAAAAAAAATCGAACCAACCATACTACAAGGTAAGAAATTTTATCTTCAATCCATTTTTGATATCACATAGTTCATCTCTTCCACCTTCTTAACTTAAGTTTGAATTTGGTTTGGAGGTACATTTAGAAGACCTTGAAGATTAGAGCTTGACAACATTTTTGAAGAATGACCTCAAGCTTGAAGAAGAAATAGTAGAGGAATTTAGACTACAAGGTAAGAATTGAGTACTAGACCCCTTCTTTCCTACTCTTTCTATTTTTTTCAAATTTTAACACCCCTTTTTCATTTTTGAGAAATAGGGGCTGACCTTAGGTGATTTTGGAGTTGAGCCAAAATTTCCAATTTTTAAGCTTCAACTAGTCTCCAAACATCTACTACACAAGGTAAAGTGTAGTCCTTCTCATTTCCTTATTTCCTTCTTTTTCTCCTTAATTTTTCTCTCATTTTTCTAACTTCAAAATTTTGATTTTTTTTGAATTAGGGGCTGACCTAAGAAGCCTCATCCAAAAATTGTGAAATTATCCTTTTATTTCACAATTTCCAATTTTAAGGTGGGTGGAAAATTATTTTCCAACTATTAGGTGTTTTATTAAAATGCATGTCGAAAATTTGATCATGAGCCTTGAGATATATATAATCTATGTATTGCATGTCAATTTTATGTATCAAGTCATGAAAATTCTCAAGAGTTGCTCAAATTTGCTATTTATTGAATTTTAGGTGCATGCATGTGCAATTTAAAGTTTTAATTGATGAATTCTTGTATGTGTTGGACATGCATGTGTATGATCTTTAAAATCTATGTTTTGGATGCCTTATAACCTGGAAAAGTCGAGCATAATTGATTAAATTTCAATTTTGGACTTAAAAATGTAAAAATAGAAAGTTGGTGGACTAAATTGCAAGAAATTGGAAATTAAAGGACCCCTCTGCAAATTTCGAAAATTGGGACTGTACTCAGGTTCAAAAAATGACTTTTGTACATTTTAATAAAGTTTTAAGAGTTTTAAGATAAATAAAATCAACATTTAAAAGCCCAAGGACTAGATTGTAAAATTTTGAAAGTTTAAGGGCTACTTTGCAATTTTTAAAACTGTACCAGACCTAAACTTTAAAATTTGAAATTTTTACTCTTAAGGTACTGGGAATTACATATTTTAAAAGTATTCAAAAAATCCAAGTGTTTAGGGCTTGGAAAGTAATTTTACTAAAATTGAGGGACTAATGTGTAAAATACTAAACTTGAGGACCCAAATACAATTTCCAGGACTTATGCAGCCCATAAATACTAACTTAACTATAACCTAATTATATTTTGGACCCAAGGTTCAAATTTCATGACAATTGGACCCCTAAAAGCCTTAAAGGCAATTATTTCAAAATGGCACAAAAATGATATTTTCAAAACGTTAAAGGACCTACACATATTTCTTTTACAAACTGCTTTTGTCCCAATATCCTACTAACCTTAGTGACATTTTCCAACTGGAATCACATTTAAATCCCTTCCGGTTTGTGAGTTCCGAATTTTTAAAACTTAAGGTCCGAATTGGCAATTTTTACAAATTTGGGGCCAATGTGAGAATTTTATAAAAACTCGACCTCAAAACTTTAAAAAACCTGAATCTCTGGACAATTTAGAGAATTTAGGAACTGACCTCATAATTTTTCAAGGTCGGGATATTTATTTATTCAATTTTTAACCCCAAAAATGTTGGTTTTTACAAAACGGGGCTAAATTACAATTTTTCTTTTATAAAGGACCTAACTCAAATTGTTTTCTCTCTTACTAAAATAGCCCTGGACCCTCTGACTTGGAGATTTAATTAAAGTATTTTACTTTCCCAAAACCCTTGACTTATCGGATCAATTTGACGGATTAATACCCGATCGCGGGCGACCCCACCGCCTTGCGATTTCGAATCTATAACGGGACTTATGTCCCACCTAATCTTTCAAGATATCGAAGATTGCTTATCCTTCCGATGATCATCTTCATCCAAATACTCCACCAACGCCATAATTGCCACTCGCTTTTCAAAAAGTTTCTGAATCGCTTCCTGAATCAATCATACTCAATGCACTGTTGATTTGTACTTGTAATTACTTTCTGCCTGAAATCAACTTGGTGTGTCGAGCTCACATCGAGAATGGATATGTCGGGATGGAACCGGGCAGCTCGGATGCTATTCCACTCTTTCGGCCCCATCGTCCTAATCCCGCAACTAAGGGACGGAGTGTACTTGAGGTATAATCATGATTATGACAGATCCGAGCCTTGCAAGCTCCACTGTGGATTTTGTCTTTGCCTATGGAGCGATAAGGTGCCTGTCTTGGACCATCTGCTGGGAGTTACAAGGAAGAACGAAGGAATCACCGCTGTCGATCCACACGATTCGAGTTATCGGACCCGTTTGGTTGGCGCTACAAATCCGTGCGCAACCGCTACTTGTTTTGCATTGGTTGGCGCTACAAATCCGTACGCAACCATTAATTGCCTTGCATGGGATTGGCGTTACATTTCCGTACGCAATCCTACGTGTCTTGACTGAATCACATAGTGCATGTGTGACCATGAACTGTTTTCTCAAACTGTATAAGTATATTACTTAAATATATTTATCACGACGCTTGTGGACTGTGTGTGAATTCATGCATCATACTCACGCGTTTTCATATAACTGATTTCTCACATTAAATATATTGCGCCACACTTGCACACGATCACCCCATCCACTGAGATTTCTGTCTCATCCCCACCTGTTTTCTAACCTTTAGATGGGGACCAAAATTAAGATTTCGAACCGCCACGATTGATGACCTCGTCTGCTGTCGATCTTGCACCTTTTTACTGATGATCATTCTTATTTGATGTACTTCTATTGATGTTGGACTCCCATTTATCCTGCTATTCTTTTCTCTCTTTGACTGTAATTTAAGGGCGTAGGACCCTTTGACGTTTAAGATTTGGATATTGTACTTTACATTTTGTTTTAGTTTTGGCCTGTAAACTTATTCAGGTTATTATGTTGGATGTATTTGGATTTTGTTGGAACTTAAGTTGTAACTTGTACTTGTTATTTATTTCCGCTGCTATTTAGACTCTGTCTCATTGGGTTCTCGTTGATATTTGTCTGGACTGTTCGGTTATTGTATTTAAGTTGTGGATCATTCGTCGCGTCCCGTTTGGGGCGTGACACTAACGGTCAAACCCTACCCCCGACAGAGGCTGGGGGCACGGCTTTATTGCCTTTTACTCAACTGTTTACGAACCCCACGTTCGTTCAACAAATGAATCAGCTCATTTCCCAAACCCTTGCAAATACTCCCCCATAAATACAGCTCCCTCTACTCATAAATCCTCCTCAGGTCAACCTATCACTAAATGCAAATCAGCAAGCCCCAGCACCCCGAAATAATGAAAATCACGAGGCCAATTCACATAATTGACAGCTCGGTGAAAGGCGAGATAGAAGACGATCACAGGACGATGTGGGTGAGCAAAGCTAGGTAGCAAAATCATTACCGGTGCTCCCACACCTCGATCGTGCCCGTTCAGTAGTTGCATGTCGTTTGGGACCTGACTCGATTCAGCCTGCCCAGTCAATCAACTCTAGGCTCCGGTTCCCAAATGATAGGGAGCCGATTAGGGCCAACCAGGTTCAGGATCCTAGCTCGATGAACGAACGAGAGGCGGAGATACTACGTCTCCGCCGTTGTCTAGATGAATTGGAAGAAAGTCCTGATGATGTCCAGTATCAGCGGCCGAGCCTTTTGACATGTCGGTCGAGTATGGTATCACCATTTGCTTCTTGTATTTTGTCAACTCCTTTGCCAGCAAAGTTCAAGGTCCCTCAGATTGGTCTGTATAATGGTGACACCGACCCGACGACTCAAGTCCACAAGTATCTGGCATGGATGGAGTTATATAGTCCCAGTGACGCCATTTTGTGCAGGGTGTTCCCACTAACCTTGGGCGACCGAGCCCATCGGTGGTTCCGGACCCTACCACAGGGTTCTGTTAGATCCTGGGGTGATTGGATGCCCGCATTTACGACCCACTTCTTGACGTCTAAAGTTAGACTGCTCCCGAAGACTCCATTGTCAACATCAAACAAGGAAAGAACGAGCCTTTGAAGAGTTATACTGCTCGGTTTAATAAACAAGTTCGAGAAATGGAGCCCGACTCGGATGATGCGATACTTATCGCGGCCATGGCTGGGCTCGCACCCAAGACTTAGTTTAATTATGCTATTCACGAGTCGGGGGCGACCTCGTTTCAAGAGTTCCCCATCCGCACATAATGGCATATCTGCGTTAAGGAGGCCATGGCTAGCCAGCGTCCCGAGCGGGGCGCTAAGAAGGATAATAGGAAGAAAGCTACCTCTGTTTTAGGGTTGGGGTTCAACCCTTTCTCAGAAAACCCAACCACTGGGTATAAATCATACCAGGAGGTCCGTGCTGAGGTTGCAGCACTGAGAAGTACTTTGACACATACTCCGTCAACCATATGGAATGACATACAATGTCTCAATTTACTACCAACAACCCATCCTTTAAGGTTGGATCGTGCCAAGTTAGATGCTTTAGAAGGTATTGCTCATATCACAAGTCCATTGGGCACGAGACCGACGAATGTCGGGATCTCATTCGGGAGATCATGCGGATACTGAGTGGCGGCCTCAAGCGGTACGTCCATGAATTGCCACCGCCACGCCGCTCGCTCCGGGACAAATCCGAGCGAGTGGTGAATCCGATTGGTTTATCGCTACCTCCCAACGAAAATCCAGGACGGGAGATTTTGATGATGTCTAATACTAGTAGAATAAACATGAACAAGGCTGAAGATAGTCGTTCCAACCGAAAATGGAAAGTTGATATTAGAGAAGCTGCTAATGCAGAGAGACAGGTTCGGGTCGCGGAAATCCGAGAAGGCCACCCGATGGGTTACTTTACTTTTTCCGACCAGGATGCCGACCAGTTGCTGCATCCTCATTCCGACCCTCTGGTCATCATAACACCAATTCTGGGCATCCCCGTGTATGCACTGTCAATCGGCAGGCGATTACTCTTGGTCATCTACATCCGAGCCTTGAAGGTTGAATGTGGTGATAGCTATATAAGGCCATGCAATGACAATATTATAGGGTTTGGAGGTGGGAGAATCATCCCACTCGGAGAGGTGGACCTGTCCATTCAGATGGGACAAGGATTGCATAAACGGACCGTGATAACCACATTTAAGAAAATCAACTCCGACTATGAGTACAATGCCATAATTGGAAGACCATTTGCTTTACCACTTGAAAGCAACCGTCTCCATATAATCATTTTTTCTATCAAGTGAAACCAAAGGGAGTCTCGAGAATGTTCTCTCAAACTCCGACCTATTGAGATTAACATGATAGAAAAAGGTGAGTCCAGTAAGAAAGCTGAAGAGGACTCGGGGAAAGATGCTGAGCCCGAGCTGGGCATCCAGACTGTTGTAATGGAAGCCGGCCCGGGCAGGCGGCCTGGAAAAGAACCAATGGTCGAGGAAGAACTACCTCTGCAAAAGAAAGAAGGGCAGAGTAAGAAACAAAAGTACGCAGAGCCAGTGGAACAGATCGACATAGTATATGTTGATAAGCAACAAGGGGGACGCCAACTCTGAATTGGCCATGACCTTTAAGAACCATTCAGGTCGGAATTAATTGAATTTCTTGGTAATAATCTTGATGTTTTCGCGTGGACACATTCAGACATGCCAAGCATCGACCCTAAATATGCCTGCCATCATCTGAATATCGATATCACTTTTCGACCAGTAGTCCAAAAGCGACGTAAGCTAGGCCCCGATATGCAGGTTGCCCTGGAGGTCGAAGTCAGCAAGCGGCTGGATAATCAGTTCATAAGGGAGGCCCTCTATCCTCGCTGGGTGGCCAACCCTGTTTTAGTGAAGAAAAGTAACGGACAGTGGCGCCTATGTGTAGATTTCACCGACCTCAACAAGGCAATTCCGAAGAATAGCTACCCCTTACCAAATATAGACTACATGGTTGATGCCACAGCAGGCCATGAACTTATGAGTTTCATGGTCGCGTATTCAGGCTATAATCAGATCCAAATGCATCCGTACGACGAGGGGAACACCTCTTTCTTCTCGGTTCGCAGAGTGTATTGTTATAAGATGATGTCGTTCGGACTAAAGAACGTTGGGGCGACTTATCAGAGGTTAGTCAACAAAATATTCGAGAAACTGATAGGTCATAGTATGGAAGTTTATGTAGATGACATGTTAGTAAAATCTTTGTGTGCAACTGATCATCTTACCGACCTTAATGAAATGTTTGAAATTTTGCGGGAGTATAAGATGATGTTAAATCCAAAAAAATGTACCTTTAGGGTCGGCTCGGGAAAATCCTAGGATACATGGACAGTCAAAGGGGGATAGAAGCTAACCCAGATAAAATTAAAGCAATAATTGACCTGGAACCCCCCAACTCTGTCAAAAAAGTACAAAGCTTAACAGGACGCCTAGCCGTCTTGAATAGATTTGCTTCGAGATCTATGGACAAATGTAAACCGTTCTTCGAAATAATCAAGGAAAATAAAGATTTTGAATGGACCGAGCAGATGCAGGTGGCATTCGAATCATTGAAACAACACTTAGCGTCGATTCTCATCTTACAAAAACCGAGCTGGCGCAAGAATTTATATTTATACTTGGCGGTTTCCGAGTATGCCATCAGCTCGGTACTCATTAGGTTGGACAACTCTGTCCAACATCCAGTCTACTATACCAGCCAGGCTTTACATGATGTTGAGCTCAGGTACCCGCCTATGGAGAAACTAGCGTACGCGTTGGTCGTCTCAGCTCGCAAACTGCGACCATATTTTTTGGAACATAAACTCATGGTGCTGACCAATTACCCACTGAAGCAAGTCCTCCATCGACCAAATACCTCAGGTCGGATGATTAAATGGGCTATCGAGCTCAGTCAATTCGACATCTCATATGAGCCAAGAACATCAATCAAAGGGCAAGCATTAGCGGACTTTGTCACAGAATTTACTCCATCAATCCAATTGGATATTATTGAGGACCAAGAATGGAAACTATTCGTCGATGGTTCCTCAACCGCAAGCCGAGCAGGTGGCGGGATTGTGATAATCGATCCAAAACTCAAGTGCTACTGCTCGGTCGTACGGTTTCAGTTCCCAGCAACTAATAATGAAGTCGAATATGAAGCACTCTTAGATGGGTTGGAAATGGCGGCATCGAGTTTGAAGAGGTTGTTCATCCACAGCAACTCCTAACTGGTCGTCCTTTAGATAAATGGCGAATACAAAGTAAAGGAACAAAAGATTGCTCGGTATTTGGAGCTGGTAAAGAGGAAACTTTCCCATTTCATGGCAGAGGTATTACACATCCCTAGAATGGACAACATGCAAGCCGATACTTTGGCACGGCTAGCCTCCAGTCCAGGCACCGACTCGATTGCAGATATCTCGGTCACCCAGTTAGCTTCTCCTTCGTTAAATACGTAGAAGATAAATGCCAGTGAAGCTGCCGAGCTAACTTCGATGACTCCAATCATCCGATACTTAGAGGATGGAGTTCAACCGTAAGACAAAGCCGAGGCCAGGACGTTGCGAACACAAGATGCTCGATATACCCTGGTGGATGGAATCTTATATAAACGTGGGTATTCAGTCCCACTCCTACATTGCTTATCAGAGACAGATGCTGACTACGCTCTTCGAGAAGTACATGAAGGAATATGCGGAAATCATGTTGGGGGCCAGACACTCGCCTACAAGTTGATACGACAAGGGTACTATTGGCATCCCTAAAGAGAGATGCGATCTCATTGGTTAAAAAGTGCGAAAGATGTCAACGCTTTGCACCGCAAGTCAGGTATCACCCTGAGCAGCTCACTTCTATTTTAGTCCTTGGCCATTTGCCAAATGGGGAATGGACCTCATCGGACAACTCCCCACTGGCAAATGGGGCGTGAGATATGTCATTGTGGCGGTCGATTATTTTACAAAGTGGGCTGAAGCTGAACCCTTGGCAAAAATAGATGAAGAGAGAATCGTCACTTTTGTTTGGAAATCTATCATATGCAGATTCGGGATACGGTACTCAATTGTTACGGATAATGGAAAGTAGTTTGATAATCGGAGTTTTCAAAATTTTTGCGAAGGTTTTCACATCAAAAATCATTTCTCCACCCCGTATCATCCATGATCCAACGGGCAAGCCGAGGCGGTGAACAAGATACTCAAGTATACATTGAAGGCGGGACTAGAGAGTCTAAGGAAATTGGTCCCGGAATTGCCCGGTGTACTATGGTCCTATAGAACGACACAACGAGCGGCCACGGGAAACGCCTTCTCATTAGCTTATGGGGCCAAGGCCGTCATCCCTGTGGAAATCGGAGCCCCAACTTTCGAATTGCAAATTTTTCTCGAGAAAGGCAATGAGGACGCTCTCAAGCCGAGCTAGATTTCTTTGGAAGAAATAAGATGTAGTCTTTGAGATGAGAAATGTTGTGTACAAACAAAGCACCGAAAGGTACTATAATTCAAGATTAAAAGAAAGAAGGTTAAGGTCGGTTACCTAGTCTTGAAAAGGGTCACCGGATCGAGCCCACCCGTTGAAGCCGACTTTGGAAGGTCCGTACAGGTGAGCGGGATCTTGTCAAATGGGGCATATGAGCTTGAATATTTGAGCGGGGAAAAATTTACACACTTTACCTAAAGAAATATTATCAATAAAGCCTGGGATTTCTGGACATTCTACTTGATCCATCTTCCTAGATGTTACTCTAACGCAGTGGAGATGTTTTGAAAAGAAATTATTCTTTCATCTGATATTCTGTGAGCTCTCCTTGAAAGGTTATTCTCCATTCGCCTTGGCCATGTCCCGAGCGCCGTTCTATTCGCCACGGCCAAGTCCTGAGTGTCGTTCCATTCGCCTCGGCCAAGTCCTGAGTGCAGATCACTCGTCTTGGCCAAGATCCGAGCACATTCAAAAAAGGGGAACTCGACCTAGAATCAAGCCTACTCTCAACGAAGACTCGGCCTAAGTTCCGAGCACAATACTTGGTAAAAATATACTCAGACACTCAGCCCATCACTTAGATCATACATCTATTAAAAGGGAGTCGAGCCCAATACTTGGAAAGAAAATTTGAAATGTGGAGCACAACAGAACAAACAAGCGAACAAAATAGAAATTACATTCATAACAATATTTACATGGGGGGCCGAAGCCAATTACATCAAAAGGCCCGAGGCCAACTACTCTAAAAATCAAAATGGAGAAAAAGTACAAAAAACGCCCTAAGGGGCAGGAGGATGAGTATCGGTGGGAGGAGAGATTTCGATCGGTTCGCTTGAGGCCACTTCTTCTTCATGAGCTGGAGGAGCGCCCTGTTCACCGGCCGTATCAGGAAACCGAGGACGGAGAGCATCCAAATCTGTGTTCAGTTCTCTAACTCGGTCACGGACTTCCCTTCTTTAAGATCCTGGAGGATCTCCCCAATACTGGTGGCATGCCCACAAGTCAGCAAGTAGGCATACTCGTCCGATTCCTTATAAGCCCGGACGGCCTCCAACTGAGCCTCCACCCGAGCCTCCTCTATCCGCTTCTGGGAGGCCTCCTCCATCTCTCTTCGGACCTCGGCCTCGCGCCTCTCCAATTCCCCGGCATGAGAAGCGGCCGCCCTTCTCAACTCAACAGCTTCTGCACGAAGCTCTTCCTCGGCCTTGCGTATGATCCCGCTCAGCTCTAGTCTTCGCGATAGACTCCTTTTCGGCATTGGCCACCGCCACAGCCTGTTTAGCTTGAGTCTCCAAAGACTCCTGGACTCCGAGTAAGGTGGCGTGAGTATCCTGGAGATCAGTATGGCGCCTTTCTAGGTCACGCGCCCCCCGATCAATAGCCACTGGATGCCGATAATTCTGCCGGACAATCTCATCGCATGTTGGGCCTTTTCTTCCCATCCAGTCTCTTGGTAGAATTGATCAATGCCCGTTGTCCAAGAACGGGCAGGTACATCCCTTGCTGCTCTTCCAGCCTCCGGCAAAGCCTCAACCTGCTCCTCGGTGGGTGTGGAACACTTGGAGAATTCCACAAACCACCTGGGTCGTGACCCGGCCACCCTTTTGACGCATCCTCTCTCTCCCGGCTTGGAGGAATTAAGTGACCCTTTTATCCCAGGTCATCTGAGAAGACCCGTGGTGTCCCACCCGTGGGAACTTGTACAGGGGGTACCTGCGGGGTCGGCCCCGCTCAGTTTGCCCAGGCTCATTAATAACAACTCCACCCCCCTTCTCCTTTGCAGTGGGGGCTCCTCTTTTTCCTGGTCGCCCTCAGCCGGGCGCTTGTTAGATAAATGTTTTTATCATGATTTTGATAATTTTGTTTAAATGTGTTTTTACTCCAAAATAATGTCTCCAAGTGTTGTTCAAATACTCCTAAACGTTTTAAACTATTTCTCGGAATATTATCTTGAGGATTGTTTTTTGATTATTCAAAACAATTCGTTTTGGGCGATATAAAAAGTGATTTTCATGTTGTAAGGTATTTTTAATATTACCGAATACCATCAAGGTAAAATTGTTCCCGAAAAACAAAGTCAGAATTTTTTCACGGACTGAAAGGCTCCTGGAATAGGTTGACCGTTTGACCAAGAGGTCGATCGGTGCCTGAAGACTTAATATTTCAATTTCTCAATGAAAACCATTCCAGGGATAGGTTGACTTAGGGGTCGACCGGTCAACCACCCGGTCGATCGGTCAACCCCCCGGTCAACATGTGTCCAAAAGTCCCATGCCTCTCTGTCTCATTTCTAAAAATAGCAGGGATAGGTCGACCAACTGGTCGACCGGTGTGGGACTCCAGCTCAACGGACTTATTTTCAAATCTTAGATTTGGTCGACCGATCGACCACATGGGTTGACCAGTATAAAATCAGACGATTTTTGAGTTTTTGGGAGACAACTTTTCCTGGTTTTGGGGAGTTGAGTTGTAACAGCTATATTGTTGATTTAATCTGTATTTCTTTACCGATTTCACTTTCCCAGAGGAGCCTATCAATGTACAAGACCTCTTCTATAAATAGAGGAAGATTTGGAGCAACAAAACAAGAAATACACTACAACACAACAAGAGATATATCAAGCAAACACTTTGTTCTTCAATTTCAACATTCTTGTTGTAATAGCCTAAGGTCTTTCATTTTCACATCTTCAGGTCTAGCCTTAACTCTTGATTACACTTGCACTTCAAAGTTGTATGATTCATTATTGAGTTGTAATCTTGAATTTGTGTTCGTTATTCAAACACGAGATATCCTTGTGAGTGTTCTTGTGGTAAGAGCACACTTGGGTGATCTTAGGTGTTGTAGAGTGTGGTACTCTTCATAGGTGAAGAAGATTGTGGTAATCTTCTTGTGTAAGAGTTTGGTGGTCTTCGAGGTGTTGAAGAGTTTGGTGATCTTCAAGTTGGAAGATTGTGGTAATCTTCATTGGTGCCATTGTAAGAAGAGTGTGGTACTCTTCAAGGTAAAGTTGTAATAATTTTGGTAATTATTAATAAAATTCTATTTCCTTTTTGAAACCCATCCAGGATATACTGGGGTGGTAGAGCACTTAGTTCTTAGGTGGGGTGAAGCTCTATAAATCGACGTGTGTTGTTTATTTTCCCGCACCTTCATTCTTATCATTTCTTATTCATTCGAAAAATAGGGCGAAACTCAAAAAATCAGCATAATTTATTCACCCCCCTTCTAGATTATCGTAGCCACTTGGACTAACAAGTGGCATCAAAGCCAAACTCTTTGTCAAGCTCGTTCCATATTGTGAGTAAAGAGGAAAGATCTATGGCTACGAACGAGAGCTATCTACCAACCGGTGCTTCATTCAATAGACCGCCTCTCTTCGACTCCAACAATTATGCATTTTGGAAAGATAGAGTGGAGTGCTTCTTACAAGGTTACGGGTTCTATATTTGGAACACGGTTATAAATGGAGTATCCATCCCGATGAAGAAAAAGGAAGACGAAACTCAAATCCCCAAAGCCTTCAAGGAATTCGATGATGAAGACAAGAAAATATTCTCCTTAAACGGTAAAGCTCTTAACATTCCTCATTGTTCTCTTGCCGCTACGGAATATAATCGTATTAGAGGTATTCGATCCGCTCCTGATGTTTGCGAAAAATTGGAAGTTATCTATGAAGGCACAAAGAAAGTGAAACAAGCTCGAAAGACCATGTTGGTCAAAGAGTTCGAAAATTTCACTATGAATATTGGTGAAAATATTTCCAAAATGGTTGAAAGGCTTGACAATATTGTAAATACCCTTGTTGCACTTGGAAAAATTATTTCCGAAGAGGATAAGGTCACAAAAGTTCTAAATGATCTTCCCGCCTCTTGGTCCGAAAAAGTTACCGCTATTACGGAAGCTCAAAATTTCGAAACTCTAAATTTTGATGAGTTTATTGGCAATCTTCTCATCCATGAAGTTTATACCAATGAAAGGAGTAACTCAAAGGCGTCAACTTCTCAACAGGGTATGAGAAGAACTCCAAAAGGTCTTGCATCAAAATCGGAAAATTACTATTCTAGTAATGAGGAAGATGAAGATGAAGATGAGGAACTTATTAGAAAATTTACAAAATTTGTAAACAAAAACAAGGAAAGAAAAACAAGAGACAATTCTTGTTTTGGATGCGGAAAACCCGGACACCATATTACAAATTGTCCAAAAGAGAAAGAAGAACAAAGAAAGAAAAATCACGTCCACAAAGCCTTGAAGGCCAAAGCCGAACCAACAACATGGGATGAACTTCTTGCTACATCCGATGATGAGGAAGACGAGCAATGTCTAATGGGCATCAAAGAAGACAATGAGGTACGCTCTAACTCTTCTATCTCTTTTAGTAATGAATTGCATGATGATTATGATGAATTGCAAAATGATTTTGATAAGCTTCAAAATGAATTCCAAAGCTTGCTCTTTAAATACAAAAATTTGAAAAAGGAATTCAACACTATGAAAAATAAAAAGGATAGTTTTCTTATTTCATATGAATCACTTTCTTGTGCTCACACTACCACACTTGATAAGGTTAGAAACCTTGAAAAAGAAAATAGTACTCTTGTTAAGGATATTGATTGCATGAAAAAGGATATGTTAAAGTTCAACTTGAGTACCGATAAAATGACCAAAATTCTTGATGTTCAACGTTGTGATCATGTAAAACTAGGACTTGGTTATAAGCCTAATAATATCAATGATATGAAAAAGAACCAAGTACCTATGCATGTTAATCATTATGCTTCTAGAACTATTACATGTTTTTATTGTGGTAAAAGTGGTCACACGACAAATACTTGTCAGGCTAGAAATAGTTCTAATTATTATTGGAGACCTAAAAGTCTCAATACTAATCCAAAAGGACCCAAACACTTGAGGGTACCACAAGATAATTTCATGTTAGGTACTTGGCGCAACAAAAATCAAAGAAAATTCAAATTGTCAAATCGACAACAAATATTTGCGCCACTTGATCAAAGGAGAAGACATTATCAACAAAATCATTTTTCAAGAAAAAGGTATAATCAACAATAGGAAGGACACAACCCTTTGCAATGGCGAAATTGGTAACCCTTATCCTCTTCTTGAATTATGTATTTTATAATTTTTGCACATGTTTATTCGTGTCTTGATTGTCTTAATTCCTTTTTAAAATGTTTCTTAAAAATGAGGTGTCAACTATATACTCTTGGTTTTTCAAAATTAAAAAGGAGACATTGAATAGATTTTCAATTAGCACATGTTTTATCAAACTTTTGATTGATTCCTACAAAAAGCATTGTATATGATGTTTTATATCAATATTGTCTATATTATCTGCTATTACTATGATTTTGTGCAAGATGTTTTGTCAAGATTTTGCAGGAAATATTTTGGTATTAAAGAACAAATGATTGTAGATTTATCCATGGCTATCTACATCATGATTTTTCAAGTTTAAGAAAGGCATATTGGTTGATAAACAAAATCGAGGTATGTTCATCAACTTTTATTACTCTAATAGACTCGATATTCTTCATGCCTTATGCCCATGTGCTCGATTTAAAAGCAATCCCAAAGGAGTCTCAATTAAGTGTCGTTAAAAGGGATTTTTCAATATTTGAAAGGCACTTTTTTTATCCAATGATTGATAACGTTCCTATTTTTTTGTGATAAAACGTTCTGTATAAATTTTTTCATAAACGAACCAAACATACTGAGATTCGACATTTTTTTTGGGGATTGCATTTCAAAACGAAAAATTGAGATGTGCTTTATTTCATCTCAAGATCAACTCGCGGGTACTTTTACAAAACCACTTGCCGCCGAGTCTTTTGCCTCAATTCGAGCTTGTTTAGGCATAATGTATATTGAATGAGGTCTATGTTTGTATTTTGCACGTTTTTTGAAACTTTGGGGTGAAAATCAGATTTTTGGTTGAAAATTCGGACAGAGACTGAACTTAGGATTCAGACACAGGTCGACCCGGCGGTCGACCACACCGTCGACCCCCTGGTCAACCTCGACCGAACTGGCTACAAAGAGTGGTTATATTGTCTCATCTCTATCTTTGTGTTATTTTTGATCTTCTTATTCAAACTCGAACCCCTTTGCAAATTTCACACACATTTCACTCAAAATGATTTCATTCTAGTAAATTCTATATTTTTGAGTTTATACTATTGCTATATCATCCATGATACCCGACTTCTCCGATTAATTGGTAAGATTAATTCCCTTTTAATCTCAATTGGGTAAAACCCATGAGAAAGTGCTTATACTTTGGGGGTTTTACGATGGTGAAAATTCCTTTGTTTACATGATTCTCTCGATTTCAAATATCTTATAAGTTTATAGAGATCATATTTTTGTCACTCAAATGAGCTTTTCAAATTGTCTTTTCAAGATTTCCGTTATCACTTGGAATTTTAAGCTCTATGTTCAAAAGCTCAATAATTCAATGAAAATGCGCACTTTGATATATGCTTATGATGTTTTTATTGTGCTAACATTCTTTTTGATGATTCCAAAAGGGGAGAAACATGAAACAAG
>JABTTQ020001974.1:0-50000 GCA_016081115.2 Rehmannia glutinosa | reverse complement strand
CTCATTAGCTCAAAGAAGCTAGAAAAAGCTCACAAAAAAGCTATAAGCTGTGATTGATAAAGCCATAAGCGGTGAATGAAACTTAGTTCATTGGATGTATTATGGACTTATATACTTGTCTAATGACGTTTTTTTGACAGGGGGAGCTTCTAAGCTCATTTTATTTGAGATCAAATTATAAAAGCTAAGCTTTTAGCTTCTAGTTGTTTGCTTCCATTTACTATTATTGTGCATGTTGATAGGGGGAGATTTGTTAAAAATGCTTCTGTAAAATCTTTGCTCCTACACTTGTGATTTAAAATGTTTTGTCGTTTTGTGTTAAAAATCAATATCCTAAAATTGTTTTGATTTGCAATCATCAAAAAGGGGGAGTTTATTAGATAAATATATTTATCATGATTTTGATGATTTTGTTTAAATGTGTTTTTACTCCAAAACAATGTCTCCAAGTGTTGTTCAAATACTTCTAAATGTTTTAAATTATTTCTCGAAGTATTATCTTGAGGTTTATGTTTCGATTATTCAAAACAATCCATTTCGGGCGATATAAAAAGTGATTTTCATGTTTTAAAGTGTTTTTAACATTTACAGAATACCATCAAGGTAAAACGGAGCCCGAAAAATAAAGTCGGAATTGTTTCACGCCCCGGAACGCTCCTGGAATAGGTTGACCGGTCAACCAAGAGGTCGAACGGTGCCTGAAGACTTAAGATTTCAATTTCTCAACGAAAACCATTTCGGGGACAGGTTGACATAGGGGTCGACCAGTCAACCTATGTCCAAAAGTCCCCTGCATCTCTGTCTCATTTCTGAAAATAGCAGGGACAGGTCGACCAACCCGGTCGATCGGTGTGGGACTCCAGCTCAATGGACTTATTTTCAAATCTTTGTATTGGTCGACCGGTCGACCACATGGGTTGACGAGTATTAAATCAGACGATTTTTGAGTTTTTGGGAGACAACTTTTCCTGGTTTTGGGGAGTTGAGTTGTAACAGCTATATTATTGATTTAATTTGTATTTCTTTACAGATTTCACTCTCCCAGAGGAGCCTATCAATGTGCAAGACCTCTTCTATAAATAGAGGAAGATTTGGAGCAACAAAACAGGAAATACACTACAACACAACAAGAGATATATCAAGTAAATACTTTGTTCTTCAATTTCAACATTCTTGTTGTAATAGCCTAAGGTCTTTCACTTTCACATCTTGAGGTTTAAGCTTAATTCTTGATTACACTTGCACTTCAAAGTTGTATACTTCATTATCGAGTTGTAATCTTGAATTTGTGTTCGTCATTCAAATGCAAAATATCATTGTGAGTGTTCTTGTGGTAAGAGCACACTTGGGTGATCTTAGGTGTTGAAGAGTGTGGTACTCTTCATAGGTGAAGGAGATTGTGGTAATCTTCTTGTGGAAGAGTTTAGTGCTCTTCGAGGTGTTGAAGAGTTTGGTGCTCTTCAAGTTGGAAGATTGTGGTAGTCTTCATTGGTGTCATTGTAAGAAGAGTGTGGTACTCTTCAATGTGAAGTTGTAATAATTTTGGTAATTATTAATAAAATTCTTTTTCCTTTTTGAAACCCATCCTGGATATATTGGGGTGGTAGAGCACGTAGTCCCTAGGCGGGGTGAAGCTCTATAAATCAACGTGTGTCGTTTATTTTCCCGCACCATCATTCTTATCATTGCTTATTCATTCGAAAAAGAGGGTGAAACTCGGAAAATCGGCATAATCTATTCACCCCTCTCTAGATTATCATAGCCACTTGGACTAACAAATATGCGTTTGGGTTGGATCTCCTCCCTTCTCGCCGCCGACATCAACGCAGCGGCGCGGTTTCTCACGGTGGAGGCGGGCAAAGACATCCACTCCCGGGCGTGCGAAAAATAAATCAAGTAAGAAACAAAAGCGATGATTAAAAGATAAAAGAATCCCAATGGTGTATTTTAAAACACACACGCACCTTGCGTCGCGATCCGCATCCGCCTGCCACTCGGTCTCCCGAACCCGCTCGGCCATCGAAGGCACTTGCCTAAAGGGCCCTCACCGGGACGGCTCAGTGTGCTCTGTTTGAACCGGTTGCCACCCTAAATTAGGGGTCCTGCTCCGCTCGGCTTGCATCGGGCTTCTCTCTCTTTGCTCCTCCTAAGCCACCTCCTCTTCCTCTTCGGCCACTTCCTTGGCCTCGAACTCGGTTGGCATGCTCGGCCGTAAACCGACCTCTCGACAATCCTACCTCGGTGGCTAGGACCTTAATATTTATGTGCGGCGGGCTAGGGCTTGAATGTTATCCAGCCGGCAGACAAATGCATACGAAAGACGACCCGTAAAGGGACGATTCCCTGCACAAAAGAGAAACATCAGTAATCAAGGAAAGAAGAAGAAGAAAAGAAATGTAAGAAAAAGCAAGGTGTACTTACAGTCGTATCAAAAGTTGGACAGGGGAGAAAGAACCGCCTCTCCTCCCCTTGGCGAGTCCGCCACTCGCCACCAACCCAAAACCAATTTTTATTCCACTCCTTTAAAGATTGTGGAAGGCCATCAACCAACCTGTTCGGGTACCCGGGTATGGTCTACACGTAATACCATCCCGGCCATTGCCCCTGCACGGGTCGATGGAGTCGCCTTCTAGATGAATAGCTCGTTCATTCGTCAAAACGGGGCGCTCATATTCCATCCGGTGAAAGAGAATGAGCAGGCCCGATGATCCTAGCCCCCAGTCAATGGGTGCACTGGGATAGGGGAAGGTCTCACTTCCCGAGAACTATTTGGTGATCAGGCCGCGGCGGGGAATCTTAACCCATATAGCAAGCTATGGGCGTATACGGCCATACATCCCTCCTCGTGGGTACTCGGGCACCTCCGCATGATCCGCAACCAAAAATTCACGATCGACGGAATCATATAAGTCTGGTGGAGTGCGTCCAACTCCCCGTTGCATCGAAGATATTGACTGATCATTTTGGTCGACGGCCTCCACCCATCTTCTACACGCAACGGGGCCCTCCTCCTCGCCTCGCCTCGTCTCTATGGCCAGCCCGTTCATCAACCCCGGCCTTGCCCAGCCGGTCTTGCGGCCTCCGCGCCCTCGGCCCGCTTTGTTCTCCTCTTGCTCACGCCTTCCGGGATCCATGTCTTTCTCTCTCTCTGTCGGTATCAAGGGATTTGGATCCCGATTTCTTCACTGGCTCCTCTTGTGCTAGGCTCGGTTTATACACAATACCTTCGTGGTATATGGTGACAAGAACCGGATCAAAGATCACGTGCGTCTCCTTGAGGGGAACCTCTATTTTGGGAGTATGCTCTGAACTTGAAAGCTCGACGATACTTGGACTGGAAGGTGGTATCTCTCACACTGGAGAAGAAGGAACATAAGGGTCAGATGGGGGGTCCTCTATGTCAACTTCGACACTAAATTTTGATTTTGACTGTCCTCGGAACCGGACATATTTTTTGAAGAAAAGGAAGAAAATATGAAAGAAACAAAAATTTGGAAAATACCTAAATGTTCTTGGGACTTCTATACTCTAGGCCGACCTAAAATTTCTGCTCGGTCTCTGTGGGTGCTGCTCAGAAGGAAGTGGATGCGAAAGTATGAAATGAAAGGAGAAGGGGGTATTTATAGCTTAACCCCCCTTGAAAGTAACACAAAAGACACATCTTTTCAAATTCAAAAAGCTGCAAAAGACGTCGCATTCCCACGTTCCACTGCAGAAACCGTCACAGCTCTTCGTTTCCTGCGCAAATTGGTCCAACAGGAAGGCGCCACGTGTCTGCCATCATAACACCCAATTAATGCGCCGTTTCAAGCATTAATTGACGAAGGACAACTGTCAGTAACGTGAGACTTTTAAGGTTTCTTCTTCTTAATTCATGATCGGCATTAAAGTTTAAATCTGATTCAAAGAATTTTCTCCTTGAAATTAAACTTGGGGGCCATTGATGATACCCGATCCAAGCTGGAAGAAAATTAGTCCACGTGGCCATTCAGCCAATGATGACGTGGGGCCGCTAAGATGACGTGGACTGAGCCGATGATGTCAGCGATCGAGCTGATGACATGGCGTAGAACGGGCTTGGTCGGCTGCAGATGCTACAATAGCAGGTGGTCTAAAGATAACCATCTTGTCAAGAAAGGTCAATACCTTCCTTAATGAGTCAAGGTGCCACTTGTCAACGCCACAGCAAGATGAGTCAGTAAAATGCCAAATACACGGCCAGCATGCATGTCGAGAAGAAGACATGTGTCCCCTTGTAATCACTCTATTACTAGGTGTGATGATGATTAAAACCCACTAATTGTTTGGGTATAAATAGGTTTCATTTATTAGTTAAAAAAAGAAGAGAGTAATAATCCCGAGAAAAACACTTGTAAAATCTGCCTCAGAAAGCTTAAACCAACCAGAATCTCTGCTTTCGGCTTTGATATAACAAAGGTAGAATTAGCCTTTTCTTTAATATTTTCTAAGTTTTATTTCATTTCCACGTCATATTATTTAGATAATTTGCTTGTTGATCCAAGACGCACGCCAATAATAATTAATAATGCATATTTAAGCACATAAGTTTGATATATATTTATTTGTATAAAGACTAATACATACGTGTGTTAATTGTGTACTTGAGAGTGGGGGTCCAAGTTGGGGAGTGCCTACTGGAATAAGAGAGTGTCGAATTTCTTCCTCGTCTGAAGCATCGAACTTACCCAGCCCTTCGGATTCTGTTGCCTTACAGAGGAACAAGTTTGCAGCCAAAGGACTTAATGACCGTGATCTTGTTACACTTGTTGGTATACTACACACTACGCCAACCAGGGGCAGAGCTAGGAATTATAGTCGAGGGAGGCCGAAAGTAAGAGTCGCACGATTAAATATTTATTATATATAAATAAAAAAATTTAAATTAATATACTTATGTTGAAAAATATTATTAATTTACTAAAATTTTAAACATTTAATTTGCAGAAAAAATCATTTAACAAGCCAATGGTTTAAGACTTTTTACAATTCTAGCAAGTCAATTAGAAATTGATCCTCCAATATATAATTATGATATGTACCATCTTTAATTTAATATAAGAAAAAAAAATTTTATAATCAATAACCTATTAAAAATAAAAAAAATAGATTAACAGTACAAAATGATAAAATATATTAGCCAAGAATAATATTAAAACTCAAATAGAATTCAACTCAAAAAAATAAAAATAAAAATATAAAAATTAAATAGAGTACATAAATAATTACTTTTCAATTAAAATTGGAGGTGAATTTTATCAATAATAATATTTGTAAAAAGATAAAAATAAAAATAAAAAATTGGGGGAGGAGATAAATTTCAAATAAACTGAAAGATACAGGGTTCAAACTCTGGTTAACACCCTTATAAAGGGTTAGTGATACCACTTGAGCTACAAGCTAGTGGTCAATAACTAACCATGATGTTTAGCATAATTATAAATTAAAAAAAATACAGTTATCTTTCAAGATTACAAATACTCCATTGACATTTGTTCTACAAATTGCGCCTTAGGAGGAAAATATTTTCCAGGCTAGTTTTTGTAATTGTCCCAATCAGCAATAGTACTATTTACTCGTACACGCATATGCCTTAGACAAGGGGATGACAAAATATATATATATATATATATATATATATATATATATATAGGGGGATGTTTATATAGGACCCCCCTATTATATGAGTACATAGGACCAAATTCAAGCCACAAATCTATTAATTTCAATGGTTGTGATTAAATCTGATTAATGTTGATTAAATATGTGATAAAGTCAAAATGGGGGCAAATCAGTCCACATAAAAATAGGGGTGTTGGCTAAATCTGGAAAATCCCATGAAAATAGGATGAGTTACCATCAACTTTTCAATCACAATCCACCAAATCAGTTATCCAAAAAATCGTCCCAGCCATAATCATCTTCTCCATCGAGTCTGTCCAACGAAATTCTACTCTCACCGTGCACAGATCGAAATTTCAAGAATTGAAGCAAGAAAAAAAAATGGATGACCACTATGAAGAATGCTTCAACACTAGTGAACAACAAGATAACCATTTGTCTCGTCTTTCATTATTTATATTGCCATTTTTACTGAATACAATTAAATTTTGATTCGCATTTTTTTAAAACAATCATTTAGATTCATCATTCCATTTTTTTAATGTTTACCCGCAGTTGCTTATGCATGTCTATAATGTTGCTTGTCTATGCCTATGAATATGCTTAAAATTATGAACTTACTTGCGAATATGCGAAACCAATCATGTTATGCAGAAAATTCATTTCTTCATCCCCGTTTTTTTCTTTAAAAAATACATGCATGCTATGATCGAAATGTTGCTTATATGTGCTTAAATACTTGCTCGCACATATGCAAAATGTTGCTTACGTTTGTTCTGTTTTAAACTCTCAAATTAATTTAGCATTGTTTGATAAAAAGCAAATATACATAAACCGATATTATATGGTCTCCCCATTCATTCAATCATTATCTTTTCATCGTATCTATATTGTAAGTATTGAAATTTTTTGATTACGTCCCCATTTGTTCTTACCCAGTAATTTGCTTATATATGGCTATACACTTTCTTATATGTGCATAAATGAATGCTTATGCGTATTCCAAATGTTGCTTAATTATATTTTTTGTTGAAACAGTTGTAATTGCAACTGTTCCCCGGTAGCGGATTGAAATAACATCGGATTCATCTCTGAGATTGAAGCCCTATCCAAGATCATAAAATACCATAAGGAAAAATTTTTGATGGACCAACAAACTGATTCCAATTCGGTGAACAAGCAATCCTTGATCGAATGATTCGTTGGGGACAAATCCCAGCTAGCGTTGTAGTGTTGCCACCAACATAGGCCAAAAATAAGGGAAGCGGTAGTTGAGGCAAGAGCCGACTTTAGAGTTAGAAAGAGAAAGCAATCAAGGTCGGGCAAAAATTGAAGAGACATTATGGGAAATGTGGAGAAATAGGTTCGCACAATAGCAGAACATGCGACAAGTAGATTTTTTTTCTTGACTCCTTTTTATTCGAGCTTCAAACAATCCTTACTCTTGTTGACATTATTTTTGAAGTGCATGTTTGATACTGCGTATTAAAGCATTTGATACTGCTTTTTATGCATATTTTACCGCTTAATATTTATGTCTATTTTATACTTTCTAATTATTTGTTTGAAACAATCGTAATAATTGTTCCTAAAAAATGAAAACAAATCCATGTGCTCAATAATATATTGTGACCGCCGTTTTTTTTTAACATTGCTTAGTCGATATTACAAATTGCATATGCATGGTTGTTATAATGCTTTTTACTACTCGTACTTTGCTTATTTGTTCTTTGCTATAATGCTTTTCGAGCAAAGGAAAAAAATGAACAAGATAAAAATCATGAAGACAATCGCACAAGGTAATTGACTTACACAAAGCGTTTAAATCCTACTTACAAATCATTTGAATGTTTGCTAAAACAAGTATAATATGTCATGAAAGATAATTGCTTGCAAGAAGGGCGCTTGACTTACACAAGCATTAGAATCATGCTTACAAAACATTTGAATACTGCTAAAAAACATTATAAGATATTGCTTATAGTGAAGTTGAATTCTGCTTATAGACTAGTTGAAATTTGCTTACATAAGCAATTGATTTCTGCTTTACATAAATCTAACAACCATGGACTAACAAAACGGCAATAGTCAGAAAACATTAAATATCAACTACACGTGTACGTCAAAAAACAACCATATTTAAAATGTGAATGGTTTTCCCCTTTGATATTTACTAATTCACAACTAATTGGATTGAAATTGTCAACCAGCTAGTAAGTTAACTGTGCCGGAATATCAACAATCTTCATGTGCAACAGGCCACCGATCCCAATCTCATTAACCGCAGCCGTCTGTTCAGGATTCAGTTTCTTAATAACTTTAGCAAACCTCCACAGCGTTGATCTCGTAGACAACCTAGGATATTTGGAATCTTCATCACCCTTACTACCATCTACCACTTTTTTCCTTTATCCTTCCCCCTTTTTTTCTTACTCGCCTCGCACTATCATCAATAGTTGTGACCTTCCTCTTCTTGCTCTCTTTTGGCATTTCCAACTGTTGGGAAATTATTTTGTATATTTTGATGAATGCCATGTAAAACTTAGAATAGGAAGTTGGCACCCCATTTTTGTTGTAAATTGCATTGTAATAGATAGGGCGGGTCAAGCTGAGTTAAGTCAGCTATGCCTAAACATGCAAGAAGACAACTGGAGACTAGAAGGAAGACTCACGCGAGGCAAACTGAGTATGGCAAAGATGAGAAGACGGAACTCGATCAAGGTGCAGTGAGATACAACGAGTGAAGTATCGGTCAAGTCAACTCAAGACAAACCAAGTCTCAAGGTTGAAGTGACAAAGAGTCATCAAATGATTGGAAGTCGACTCGAAGTCACCTGGGAAGTTAAGAAAATGCAGTCAAGTCAAGACAATCGAAAGAGATCTCATTTGCCGAAATCAAGAGAATTACTTAAGCAAGTAATACCTCCATATTGCCTTTCTTGAAGTGCTCGGTTCGAAGCGTGCAAGAGGAATAAACCAATGGGAAGCACTCGCACCATGTCGAACTCGAAAAGTCAAGAATCATTCATACGAGGAAATGGAAATTCCAAGGATCGCAACCAGACAAGCCAACGACCACAAGTGACTTTCAAAAATAAGCCTATCTCTTCAACGGCGTATTTTTGAAAGATCACTATAAAAGGCGAGGAATAACTCTAAGAGAAGGTTACCTGGACCACGAACATTCAAGCAAACATTTGAATTGTAACCTAATATATTCTCAAATCATTCAAGATCAATCCTCGAGGCTACATTACGAAGGAAATCAATCCAACACTCACCCGTGAAGGAAAGATAACTTCGATCGGTTGAAGAGGAAATTTTTGAAGAATCAAGGGGTCTACATTCCACGAGGATTGTAGGAATGTTCAAGGTCGAACCGGGTCTCAAGTTTTTGGAGGGCTTCGTGATCAAATCCAAGAAGCTTGAGCAAGTGGGTCTGTAGTAGCAAGGCAATGCCTCTGAAGAAGAAGAGTCATACGAGAAGCCACCGCGTGACCAAGGCATCTCGGCATCGAGTTCCAAAGGATCAAGTCACCGTGTGTGATCAAGACTTGTATTCGGATTTGTTAACCACTCGTATATTGATCAATACTTAGTGGATTTCTCCGGGAGTTGGAGAAGAGAGGAGTAGAAGAATTACCCCATCTTCGAACCTCTATAAAAACTTATTGTGTCATTTACATTTCAAAGACTTTAATTTACGCATCTTATTTTATCTCACGATAAATTTGCTATCCAATTGATAATCAACTTAGTGCTAAAACCAAGTATTAAAACAAACTTAACTTTATTCAAGGGTGTTAAGTCTTCCAATAAAAACAAATCACAAAAGAGAGTTAAGTCTTTAGTCAAAACAAATGAGTTATTCTATCAACGGCTCGAGTCCAGTGAGTGACTAACTCTGGCGATTAACTAACTTAGTCGTCCATCAAGGACACACTGAAGTATTAACTCAATTTTTAAAAAGGACTAATTTGAAAAGTTGGTAAGGTTTATTCAACCCCCCTTCTAAACCTTACACTCACACCCCTTGGGACCTACAAGTGGTATCGAGTGGTTGGTTCATTGAGCCTTCCGCACTTTGTTCTTGAACTAGATCTCCAAATTTTTCAAAGTCCTTTTTAGTACTTGATCTTTCAAAATTTTTTTTTCAAAAAAAGTTATTATCATGGAAGCAAATTTGACACGCATCCCTATGTTCACAATTGAAGAATTTGATGATTGGAAAATTCGTATGGAGGCTCATCTATCAAAGATTACGATGAGATGTGGATAGTAATAGAGGATGGGCCACCGCAAATTTTAAAAGTGAACACGGCTATATAAGAAGAGCTGCAAAGGGTGAAGAGGATGTTGCTCCCGGACTATCATGGTTGAAAACCAAGAGCCGAATGGACAAATGATGACAAAAAAGATATAACTTGGATAATGTGGCCAAGGACATTCTTTACAAAACCTTGGACAAAGCCATGTTCAATAAAGTCAAATCATGCAAAACGGCTAAAGAAATGCAGGACAAGCTAACATTGATTTGTGAAGGCTCGAGCAAATCAAGGAAAATAATCTATCGGTTGATGTACGATAATTTGAGAATTTCAAAATGATCGCAAGGAGACCTTAGATCAACTGGATGCTCGGTTCACGTAAATTACCAACGAGCTATATGCACTTGGAAAAGAATATACACGAAAGGAAATGTGTATGAAGATTCTAAGAAGTCTCCCGGTGAATGGGAAATAAAGGTCATGGCACTAAGATATTCCATGGACCTATCCAAGACATCCAACCATGAGCTATTCTCGGATCTCAAAGCCTACGAATTTGAGTGAGAAGAAAAGACCAGTGGAGATTGTGGTAATCTTCTTGTGGAAGAGTTTAGTGCTCTTCGAGGTGTTGAAGAGTTTGGTGCTCTTCAAGTTGGAAGATTGTGGTAGTCTTCATTGGTGCCATTGTAAGAAGAGTGTGGTACTCTTCAATGTGAAGTTGTAATAATTTTGGTAATTATTAATAAAATTCTTTTTCCTTTTTGAAACCCATCCTGGATATATTGGGGTGGTAGAGCACGTAGTCCCTAGGCGGGGTGAAGCTCTATAAATCAACGTGTGTCGTTTATTTTCCCGCACCATCATTCTTATCATTGCTTATTCATTCGAAAAAAGAGGGCGAAACTCGGAAAATCGGCATAATCTATTCACCCCCTCTCTAGATTATCATAGCCACTTGGACTAACAGCATTTGGGTTGCCGGATCTCCTCCATTCTGGCCGCCTCGACATCAACGCGGGCGACAGTTTCTCTTACACGGTGGAGGCGGGCAAAGACATCCACTCCCGGGCGTGCAGCAAAATAAATCAAGTAAGAAACAAAAGCGATGATTAAAAGATAAAAGAATCCCAATGGTGTATTTTAAAACACACACGTACCTTGCGTCGCAGTCTGCCCTGGCCACTCGGTCTCCCGAACCTGCTCGGCCATCGAAGGCACTTGCCCCTAAGGGCTGGGCCTCACTGGGGACGGCTCAGTGTGCTCTGTTTGAACCGGTTGCCACCCTAAATTAGGGGTCCTGCTCCGCTCGGCTTGCATCGGGCTTCTCTCTCTTTGCTCCTCCTAAGCCACCTCCTCTTCCTCTTCGGCCACTTCCTTGGCCTCGAACTCGGTTGGCATGCTCGGCCGTAAACCGACCTCTGACAATCCTACCTCGGTGGCTAGGACCTTAATATTTATGTCCGACCGGGCTAGGGCTTGAATGTTATCCAGCCGGCAGACAAATGCATACGAAAGACGACCCGTAAAGGGACGATTCCCTGCACAAAAGAGAAACATCAGTAATCAAGGAAAGAAGAAGAAGAAAAGAAATGTAAGAAAAAGCAAGGTGTACTTACGGAGTCGTATCAAAAGTTGGACAGGGGGAGAAGAACCGACCTCTCCTCCCCTTGGCGAGTCTGCCACTCGCCACCAACCCAAAACCAATTTTTATTCCACTCCTTTAAAGATTGTGGAAGGCCATCAACCAACCCGTTCGGGTACCCAGGTATGGTCTACACGTAATACCATCCTGACGGCTGCCCCTAGCCCGGGTCGATGGAGTCGCCTTCTAGATGAATAGCTCGTTCAGTTTGTCAAAATGGGGGCGCTCATATTCCATCCGGTGAAAGAGAATGAGCAGCCCGATGATCCGGCCCCAGGTCAATGGGTGCACCTGGGATAGGGGAAGGTCTCACTTCCAGAACTATTTGGTGATCAGCCGCGGCAGGGGGAATCTTAACCCATATAGCAAGCTATGGGCGTATACGGCCATACATCCCTCTGGTGGGTACTCGGGCACCTCCGCATGATCCGGCAACCAAAAATTCACAGTCGACGGAATCATATAAGTCTGGTGGAGTGCGTCCAACTCCTGTTGCATCAGCATATTGACCTGATCATTTTGGTCAGACGGCCTCCACCCATCTTCTACACGCAACGGGGCCCCTCCTCCTCGCCTCAGTTCCTCGTCTCTATGGCCAGCCCGTTCATCAACCCCCTGGCCTTGCCCAGCCGGTCTTGCGGCCTCCGCGCCCTCAGCCGCTTTGTTCTCCTCTTGCTCACGCCTTCCAGGATCCATGTCTTTCTCTCTCTGCTGACTGTTTGAAGGATTTGGATCCCCGATTTCTTCACTGGGCTCCTCTTGTGCTAGGCTCGGTTTATACACAATACCTTCGTGGTATATGGTGACAGGAACCGGATCAAAGATCACGTGCGTCTCCTTGAGGGGAACCTCTATTTTGGGAGTATGCTCTGAACTTGAAAGCTCGACGATACTTGGATCGAAGGTGGTATCTCTCTCACCGGAGAAGAAGGAACATAAGGGTCGGATGGGGGTCCTCTATGTCAACTTCGACACTAAATTTTGATTTTGACTGTCCTCGGAACCGGACATATTTTTTGAAGAAAAGGAAGAAAATATGAAAGAAACAAAAATTTGGAAAATACCTAAATGTTCTTGGGACTTCTATACTCTAGGCCGACCTAAAATTTCTGCTCGGTCTCTGTGGGTGCTGCTCAGAAGGAAGTGGATGCGAAAGTATGAAATGAAAGGAGAAGGGGTATTTATAGCTTAACCCCCTTGAAAGTAACACAAAAGACACATCTTTTCAAATTCAAAAAGTCGCAAAAAGACGTCGCATTCCCGTTCCCCACCGCGCGAAACCGCCACGCTCTTCGTTTCCTGCGCAAATTGGTCCAACAGGAAGGCGCCACGTGTCTGCCATCATAACACCCAATTAATGCGCCGTTTCAAGCATTAATTGACGAAGGACAACTGTCAGTAACGTGAGACTTTTAAGGTTTCTTCTTCTTAATTCATGATCGGCATTAAAGTTTAAATCTGATTCAAAGAATTTTCTCCTTGAAATTAAACTTGGGGGCCATTGATGATACCCGATCCAAGCTGGAAGAAAATTAGTCCACGTGGCCATTCAGCCAATGATGACGTGGGGCCGCTAAGATGACGCGGGATCGAGCCGATGATGTCGAATCGAGTGATGACATGGCGTAGAACGGGCTTGGTCAAATTGGGAGATGCTACAATAGCGGTGGTCTAAAGATAACCATCTTGTCAAGAAAGGTCAATACCTTCCTTAATGAGTCAAGGTGCCACTTGTCAACGCCACAGCAAGATGAGTCAGTAAAATGCCAAATACACGGCCAGCATGCATGTCGAGAAGAAGACATGTGTCCCCTTGTAATCACTCTATTACTAGGTGTGATGATGATTAAAACCCACTAATTGTTTGGGTATAAATAGGTTTCATTTATTAGTTAAAAAAAGAAGAGAGTAATAATCCTGAGAAAAACACTTGTAAAATCTCGTCTGTAAAGCTTAAACCAACCAGGAATCTCCTGCTCGGCTTTGATATAACAAAGGTAGAATTAGCCTTTTCTTTAATATTTTCTAAGTTTTATTTCATTTCCACGTCATATTATTTAGATAATTTGCTTGTTGATCCAAGACGCACGCCAATAATTATTAATAATGCATATTTAAGCACATAAGTTTGATATATATTTATTTGTATAAAGACTAATACATACGTGTGTTAATTGTGTACTTGAGAGTGGGGTCCAAGTTGGGGAGTGCCTCTTTGGAATAAGAGAGTGTCGAATTTCTTCCTCGTCAAGCATCGAACTTACCCGACCCTTCGGATTCTCGTTGCCTTGCGAGAGGAACAAGTTTGCGACCAAAGGACTTAATGACCGTGATCTTGTTACACTTGTTGGTATACTACACACTACGCCAACCAAAAAGGGCGAGCTAGGAATTATAGTCGAGGAGGCCGAAAGTAAGAGTCGCACGATTAAATATTTATTATATATAAATAAAAAATTTAAATTAATATACTTATGTTGAAAAATATTATTAATTTACTAAAATTTTAAACATTTAATTTGTAGAAAAATCATTTAACAAGCCAATGGTTTAAGACTTTTTACAATTCTAGCAAGTCAATTAGAAATTGATCCTCCAATATATAATTATGATATGTACCATCTTTAATTTAATATAAGAAAAAAATTTATAATCAATAACCTATTAAAAATAAAAAAATAGATTAACAAAGACAAAATGATAAAATATATTAGCCAAGAATAATATTAAAACTCAAATAGAATTCAACTCAAAAAAATAAAAATAAAAATATAAAAATTAAATAGAGTACATAAATAATTACTTTTCAATTAAAATTGGAGGTGAATTTTATCAATAATAATATTTGTAAAAAAGATAAAAATAAAAATAAAAAATTGGGGGAGGAGATAAATTTCAAATAAACTGAAAGATACAGGGTTCAAACTCTGGTTAACACCATTATAAAGGGTTAGTGATACCACTTGAGCTACAAGCTAGTGGTCAATAACTAACCATGATGTTTAGCATAATTATAAATTAAAAAAATACGCTTATCTTTCAAGATTACAAATACTCCATTGACATTTGTTCTACAAATTGCGCCTTAGGAGGAAAATATTTTCTAGGCTAGTTTTTGTAATTGTCCCAATCAAAGAATAGTACTATTTACCCGTACACGCATATGTCTTAGACAAGGGATGACAAAATATATATATATATATATATATATATATAGGGGATGTTTATATAGGACCCCCTATTAAATGAGTACATAGGACCAAATTCAAGCCACAAATCTATTAATTTCAATGGTTGTGATTAAATCTGATTAATGTTGATTAAATATGTGATAAAGTCAAAATGGGGGCAAATCAGTCCACATAAAAATAGGGGTGTTGGCTAAATCTGGAAAATCCCATGAAAATAGGATGAGTTACCATCAACTTTTCAATCACAATCCACCAAATCTGTTAACCAAAAAATCGTCCCAGCCATAATCATCTTCTCCATCGAGTCTGTCCAACGAAATTCTACTCTCACCGTGCACAGATCGAAATTTCAAGAATTGAAGCAAGAAAAAAAAATGGATGACCACTATGAAGAATGCTTCAACACTAGTGAACAACAAGATAACCATTTGTTTCGTCTTTCATTATTTATATTGCCATTTTTACTGAATACAATTAAATTTTGATTCGCATTTTTTTAAAACAATCATTTAGATTCATCATTCCATTTTTTTTTAATGTTTACCCAGAAAGTTGCTTATGCATGTCTATAATGTTGCTTGTCTATGCCTATGAATATGCTTAAAATTATGAACTTACTTGCGAATATGCGAAACCAATCATGTTATGCAGAAAATTCATTTCTTCATCCCCGTTTTTTTCTTTAAAAAATACATGCATGCTATGATCGAAATGTTGCTTATATGTGCTTAAATACTTGCTCGCACATATGCAAAATGTTGCTTACGTTTGTTCTGTGTTTTAAACTCTCAAATTAATTTAGCATTGTTTGATAAAAAGCAAATATACATAAACCGATATTATATGGTCTCCCCATTCATTCAATCATTATCTTTTCATCGTATCTATATTGTAAGTATTGAAATTTTTTGATTACGTCCCCATTTGTTCTTACCCAGTAATTTGCTTATATATGGCTATACACTTTCTTATATGTGCATAAATGAATGCTTATGCGTATTCCAAATGTTGCTTAATTATATTTTTTGTTGAAACAGTTGTAATTGCAACTGTTCCGCAGAAGCGGATTGAAATAACATCGGATTCATCTCTGAGATTGAAGCCCTATCCAAGATCATAAAATACCATAAGGAAAATTTTTGATGGACCAACAAACCGATTCCACCGGTGAACAAGCAATCCTTGATCGAATGATTCGTTGGGGACAAATCCCAGCTAGCGTTGTAGTGTTGCCACCAACATAGGCCAAAAATAAGGGAAGCGGTAGTCGAGGCAAGAGCCGACTTTAGAGTTAGAAAGAGAAAGCAATCAAGGTCGGGCAAAAATTGAAGAGACATTATGGGAAATGTGGAGAAATAGGTTCGCACAATAGCAGAACATGCGACAAGTAGATTTTTTTTCTTGACTCCTTTTTATTCGAGCTTCAAACAATCCTTACTCTTGTTGACATTATTTTTGAAGTGCATGTTTGATATCACAGCGTATTAAAGCATTTGATACTGCTTTTTTATGCATATTTTACCGCTTAATATTTATGTCTATTTTATACTTTCTAATTATTTGTTTGAAACAATCGTAATAATTGTTCCTAAAAAATGAAAACAAATCCATGTGCTCAATAATATATTGTGACTGCCAGTTTATTTTTTTAACATTGCTTAGTCAGATATTACAAATTGCATATGCATGGTTGTTATAATGCTTTTTACTACTCTGTACTTTGCTTATTTGTTACTGCTATAATGCTTTTCGAGCAAAGGAAAAAATGAACAAGATAAAAATCATGAAGACAATCGCTTACAAGGTAATTGACTTACGCTTACAAAGCGTTTAAATCCTACTTACAAATCATTTGAATGTTTGCTAAAAACAAATAATATGTCATGAAAGATAATTGCTTGCAAGTAAGCGGTTGACTTACGCACAAGCATTAGAATCATGCTTACAAAACATTTGAATACCGCTAAAAAACATTATAAGATATTGCTTATAGTGAAGTTGAATTCTCGCTTATAGACTAGTTGAAATTTGCTTACATAAGCAATTGATTTACGCTTTACATAAATCTAACAACCATGGACTAACAAAACGGCAATAGTCGGGAAAACATTAAATATCAACTACACGTGTACGTCAAAAACAACCATATTTAAAATGTGAATGGTTTTCCCTTTGATATTTACTAATTCACAACTAATTGGATTGAAATTGTCAACCACTAGTAAGTTAAGCGTGGAATATCAACAATCTTCATGTGCAACAGGCCACCGATCCCAATCTCATTAACCGCAAATGCCTGCTCAGATTCGGTTTTTTAATAACTTTAGCAAATCTACACAACGTTGATCTCGTAGACAACCTAGGATATTTGGAATCTTCATCACCCTTACTACCATCTACCACTTTTTTCCCTTATCCTTCCCCCCTTTTTTTCTTACTCGCCTCTGCACTATCATCAATAGTTGCGACCTTCCTCTTCTTGCTCTCTTTTGGCATTTCCAACTGTTGGGAAATTATTTTGTAGATTTTGATGAATGCCATGTAAAACTTAGAATAGGAAGTTGGCACCCCATTTTTGTTGTAAATTGCATTGTAATAGATAGGGCGGGTCAAGCCGAGTTAAGTCGGCTATGCCTAAACATGCAAGAAGACAACGGAGACTAGAAGGAAGACTCATTGCGAGGCAAATGAGTATGGCAAAGATGACAAGACGGAACTCGATCAAGGTGCAAAATGAGATACAACAGTGAAGTATCGATCAAGTCAACTCAAGACAGATAAGTCTCAAGGTTGAAGTGATGGAAGAGTCATCAAATGATTGGAAGGCGACTCAAGTCACCTGGGGAAGTTAAGAAAATGCGGTCAAGTCAAGACAATCGAAGAGATCATTTGCCGAAATCAAGAGAATTACTTAAGCAAGTAATACCTCCATATTGCCTTTCTTGAAGTGCTCGATTCGAAGCGTCATGCAAGAGGAATAAACCAATGGGAAGCACTGCACCATGTCGAACTCGAAAAGTCAAGAATCATTCATACGAGGAAATGGAAATTCCAAGGATCGCAACCGGACAAAACCCAACGACCACAAGTGACTTTCAAAAATAAGCTATCTCTTCAACGGGCATTTTTGAAAGATCACTATAAAAGGCCGAGGAATAACTCTAAGAAAGGTTACCTGGACCACGAACATTCAAGCAAACATTTGAATTGTAACCTAATATATTCTCAAATCATTCAAGATCAATCCTCGGCCTACATTACGAAGAAATCAATCCAACACTCACTGTGAAGGAAAGATAACTTCGATCGGTTGAAGAGGAAATTTTTGAAGAATCAAGGGGTCTACATTCCACGAGAGGATTGTAGGAATGTTCAAGGTCGAACCAGTCTCAAGTTTTTGGAGGGCTTCGTGATCAAATCCAAGAAGCTTGAGCAAGTGGGCTGTAGTAGCAAGGCAAATTGCCTGCGTGAAGAAGCCGAGTCGTCACGAGAAGCCACCGCGTGACCAAGGCATCTCCGCATCGAGTTCCAAAGGATCAAGTCACCGTGTGATCAAGACTTGTATCGGGTCGTTAACCACTCGTATATTGATCAATACTTAGTGGATTTCTCCGGGAGTTGGAGAAGAGAGGAGTAGAAGAATTACCCCATCTTCGAACCTCTATAAAAACTTATTGTGTCATTTACATTTCAAGACTTTAATTTCTCGCATCTTATTTTATCTGTGATAAATTTGCTATCCAATTGATAATCAACTTAGTGCTAAAACCAAGTATTAAAACAAACTTAACTTTATTCAAGGGTGTTAAGTCTTCCAATAAAACAAATCACAAAGTAGAGTTAAGTCTTTAGTCAAAACAATTGAGTTATTCTATCAACGGCTCGTCAGTCTGTTGAGTGACTAACTCTGTTAATTAACTAACTTAGTCATCCATCAAGGACACAATGTGAAGTATTAACTCAATTTTTAAAAATGACTAATTTGAAAAGTTGGTAAGGTTTATTCAACCCCCCTTCTAAACCTTACACTCACACCCTTGGGACCTACAAGTGGTATCGAGTGGTTGGTTCATTGAGCCTTCCGCACCAGTTCTTGAACTAGATCTCCAAATTTTTCAAAGTCTGTTTTAGTACTTGATCTTTCAAAATTTTTTTCAAAAAAAGTTATTATCATGGAAGCAAATTTGACACGCATCCCTATGTTCACAATTGAAGAATTTGATGATTGGAAAATTCGTATGGAGGCTCATCTATCAAATTACACGATGAGATGTGGATAGTAATAGAGGATGGGCCACTGCAAATTTTAAAAGTGAACACAAACTATAAGAAGAGCTGCGGTGAAGGTGAAGAGGATGTTGCTCCCGGACGATCATGGTTGAAAAACCAAGAGTGAATGGACAAATGATGACGAAAAAGATATAACTTGGATAATGTGGCCAAGGACATTCTTTACAAAACCTTGGACAAAGCCATGTTCAATAAAGTCAAATCATGCAAAACGGCTAAAGAAATCGGGACAAGCTAACATTGATTTGTGAAGGCTCGAGCAAATCAAGGAAAATAAACTATTGGTTGTCTTTGTCAAGAATTTGAGAATTTCAAAATGATCGCAAGGAGACCTTAGATCAATGGATGCTCGGTTCACGAAATTACCAACGAGCTATATGCACTTGGAAAAGAATATACACGAGAAGAAATGTGTATGAAGATTCTAAGAAGTCTCCCACCAATGGGAAATAAAGGTCATGGCACTAAGATATTCCATGGACTATCCAAGACATCCAACCATGAGCTATTCTCGGATCTCAAAGCCTACGAATTTGAGCCGAGAAGAAAAGACCAGTGGAGATTGTGGTAATCTTCTTGTGGAAGAGTTTAGTGCTCTTGAGGTGTTGAAGAGTTTGGTGCTCTTCAAGTTGGAAGATTGTGGTAGTCTTCATTGGTGCCATTGTAAGAAGAGTGTGGTACTCTTCAATGTGAAGTTGTAATAATTCTACTTGTGGATTTCGATGGTATGGTGAAACAAAAAGGCGTCCGACGACACCCTAGTGAAGAAGATTCTTTGAGAAATTGGAAACGCCTGGTGAAAACCGCTTCCGACGTTGGAGTTTCCGATGACCTATGTGGAAGAGGTCGCACGCTTCTACGTGAACGCCGAGGTTCACGATGAGGGCATCAAGTCCTCTGTTCATGGAAAGGAGTTCATCATTACCGCCAAGGATTTGGCGTAACAATGCTTGTTACCGACTGCGAAGCGAAAGAGTGTCGGAAATTAATGAAGGCGATGTTGATCGATTCTTTGCTTGGAAGGAAGTAGCCAAGTCTGATTGTCTTGAGAAAGTAGTCTACACTAATAAGAGGTCGAAAGGAGGACTACCACAAATTGATGGACAACGTTGCCAAATGCATAGATATCAAATTTGGCGAGCTTTGACCACCGGTATCCAAAGCAAAGTTGATCGTAATGGCTGCGATCATTGAAGAACGTAGAAGTGAAGTGGGCTGAGTTTGTCTATAGCATCGCTGAGAATGTTGGGAACAAATCCTTCAAGAAGGATGGAATGTTTGGAGGTTCCCTAGGATACGGCCTGGTGATTGGTGGTGATGGAGGCAAAAGGAGTCCTCTTCGTCATGGAAAGGCGTTCCATGTAATCAAGAGGATGTTCGATCAAACCTCTCTCGGCACACGAGAAGAGAGCCTACGCTAAGAGAGCCGTCACGAGTGAGGGGGAATCGGTGACCACAAGATACTGATTGTCTCCTCTCCTCCAAAGAAAAAGGTCGCTCTCTGCACTAAGAAGATCGCTGCCCCGCCCTGCCGAAAGAACAAGAAATCTGCTCCTGCCCCTGCAGCCGAGTCACCTGCCCCCGCAGCCGTGTCACCTGCCCCTGTAGCCGCAGCGGAGAAAGAATCTCAAATACCTTCTCCGGTCGTCAAGAAAAGGAGAATTGATAAGCCAAGCGGCCAGCTCCTCGAAGAAGACAACAGAAGCCCTCGCCGCCTGTGATTCGAAGAAACCTTATCTAAACCAGAAATCCCTCTGGTACAAACAAAAAGAAGAAGAAGAATTTTCAAGCATTCCAAGCTTGAGAAACCGACTGAGTCAGCCACTTAGTTGGAGAAGATACCCGAGACTACTGGAGAAGTAGAGTCTCTAGACGTGATCGATGAAACGGCCAAGTCTGCTAAGGACAATCAGCCAGAGGCAACTTGAAGACCCGATTGTAGACCCTGAAGCAGTGAGAACAAGGAATAGTTGAGACAACCGAATCACCATTGTGGTTGTTTCTCCACCTATAACAGAGGCTATCAAGATGTCGGCGCGAAATCTGCTACCCTAAATCCCTGGAAACGAGGGCCGGCAAGAGATCGATGAAGACGATGTAATCATGTACTCTCCATTGTATCCGGACATCCAAAATCGTCTGCGAGTGGAGAAAATGGAAGGCGAGCCTATCCAGTGCGGTTTGAAAATCCGAGTTCATTGTTGAGGAAGAAGAACTCTTCAAGTTTCTTGAGGTGGACACGCGTGCTCCAAGCCCTTGATGAGAATAATTGCATCAATACACCGCTGCGATTCGAAAAGAAAACGAACGGGCTAAAGCAAATGAGACACGAAGCACGTGAGAAGGCCATCATCGCCTCTCTCACCGCACCACCGATCATACACACTCTCACTTTGACGTCCTCTCGTAAAGTGATGAGGATCTGACCTGTTCTTTGCCACGTAAGAGTTGCAAAATGCAAAGCAAGCAATACAAGAGTCCGAATCCTACATGAGCAAAGAATGATGGAGGGACCAGGAGAGTCCTCCAAATCACAAACTGAAATAGACCCAATGGGAGTGGTGCGAGAATATTGCCATTTGTTGCCGCCACCACTTCCCAGCTCATTCGAGAGGAAGGTGTTAAGGGAACGGCGATGAAATCGGGATAGTGGGGACCCCACGAGCCAACCCCTAATGAAGGTGTCTTACCACCGCCCTAACGGGCCGAATACCCGGTGGGAACAGCCGAGAGTCCGGAGACGAGTGACCCCATTCAAGTCACTCACCGGTGTGCCACCGTGGGGAAACTCCCTCCACTGCAAAGCAAGGTCGGAGGATGCTTTGCAATGACTCCACAATGAATTTAGGAGGCGAAGTGGAGAAGGAACAATCACAGAATCCACAGCAAGTTGTCACGACGAGAGGCTCGAGGCGCTTGTCACTGTCTCACCAAGTGCCACCGCTCTCAGTAGGCTAATGACGCCGCTGATGCGGTCGAGGCACTGAGACGGAATCGCCGGGAGTTAACACTGGGGCGATGAAAGTGCAATCCATGGAGTTGAGATTCCAATGGATGATACCGCGAAGACCCCAAGACAAATGACACTATCGAAAGGGATGTCCAGGCCTCGCTTGCATTGAGACTGCAGGAGGTAATGAAGGCCAATGGGAGGTTGAGATTTCCGGGGTAGAAATCGAAGCCTGAAACATCCCTCCCGCTATCATTGATCCATCGAAAAGGAGATAAGTGCTCTTCACAATTCCCGGGATAATCCCGATGTAACCTTTCTAGGATCGGAAGGAGACGATGAAGCCGAGTCATCCCCCGTGACTGATCCCAAAGACTCAGCTGAGGATATTCTAACCACGAGTAAGTCTGACCTCAAGACTACTCGCCAATCATTCAACTTTGATGATGAGCCACCCATGGAAATCTCATGATCGTCCGATGACGCTTCTGATAAGGCCGAGGACCAGTCAACTCATTTGGAAAAACCAGTTGAGACCGACGAAGCTGTTGAGACAGCTGAGGCTCAGCAAGAAAGGGAAGTCTGTTGAGGGGGAAGGTTCGGAAGATGTGACCTTGATGATTGCTAAAACCCCAACAAGGTCTTGTCACAACTAATATTATCAAAACTCCCGGTGACTCGCCACTCCAACACTCTCTGTACAATGGTGAAAAGAGAAAGACATTGAAATAGGGATGGAGGAAGTGGAAGGAAGGATGAATGCCCGAGTTATGGATATTCTCAAACAATATGGAGGCATTCCAATGGACAGAGATACCTATGCCATTTCGATGATGCCGAATCGAGCCAAGATCTCGTTGATGAATTCAAGACGCCGCATCTCAAGGTTACTTCGCAAACATGTCCATGGCTCAAGCACTGGATTTGTCTTTGGGAAAAAAGGTCTCACATTATGTGAAGAAGGCGACAAAACAAACCACGCGGCGCTCTGCTGGTCACTCTGTTTGGTCACTCACCGGGAAAAAGAAGGCCCCAAGACAATACACGCCCGCAGGCGGAGGAAGAAGCGTGGTGGAGGAAGAGGTTTGAGACCAGATCTCGCCCAAAAACATTGAGTACATAGATCCGGGCAAGAAAGGAGGGATCTACTGGGCTGGATTTGAAAGTAGCCAACCCGCAAGTGGCTAAGAACAATGCTTTGAGTATGTGAAGAGAATTGAAGACTCTATGGGAGGAAAGATAAGAAAGACGAGAAGAGATGAAGTCGCTCAAGGCATATGAGAAAAAGAAGGCAAAATTGAAAGATGAGAAGAAAAGGAAAAGGTCAGAAGATGACAGAGCTGAAGAAGATAAAAGAAGGAGGCAACGAAGGAGATGAAGTGTTGTTGTCCACCCCTTCATGTATTTCACTATGTAAATACACTTTATGTAAGTCTTATGTACGTTGAATAAAATTATGCAATTTCTATACGTGAGTAGATATAGAACAGCATGGTTAATCTAAGCCTTGTTTAAACTCTGATACAATTTTTTTTTAGGCTTAAACTCTGATACACTCTGTAAATAGCTATGTAAAGAACAAGAATGTTATGATCAATAAAATATCGATTCTAAACATACATTCTGTAGTACTACATTTGTCTGTATGTATCTTTGCTGTTAAATAATTGTATGAATGTTTTAAGTTTCGGCATCATCAAAAAGGGGGAAATTGTTGGGAAATTATTTTGTAGATTTTGATGAATGCCATGTAAAACTTAGAATAGGAAGTTGGCACCCCATTTTTGTTGTAAATTGCATTGTAATAGATAGGGCTGGTCAAGCTGAGTTAAGTCAGCTATGCCAAAACATGCAAGAAGACAACTGGAGACTAGAAGGAAGACTCATTGCGAGGCAAACTGAGTATGGCAAAGAAGAGAAGACGGAACTCGATCAAGGTGCAAACAGAGATACTGGTGAGTGAAGTATCGATCAAGTCAAATCAAGACAACCAAGTCTCAAGGTTGAAGTGAAGAAGAGTCATCAAATGATTCGAAGTGACTCAAAGTCACCTGGGGCGATTAAGAAAATGCGATCAAGTCAAGACAATCAAAGAGATCCGTTGCCGCGAAATCAAGAAAATTACTTAAACAAGCAATACCTCCATATTGCCTTTCTTGAAGTGCTCGGCCTTAAGCGTGCAAGAGGAATAAACCAATGGGAAGCACTGCACCATGTCGAACTCAAAAGCTAAAGAATCATTCATACGAGGAAATGGAAATTCCAAGGACCGCAATAAGACAAGCCAACGACCACAAGTGACTTTCAAAAATAAGCTATCTCTTCAACGGGTAGATTTTTGAAAGATCACTATAAAAGGCCGAGGAATAACTCGAGAGAAGGTTACCCGAACCACGAACATTCAAGCAAACATTTGAATCAGAACCTAATAGATTCTCAAATCATTCAAGATCAATCCTCAAGCCTACATTACGAAGGAAATCAATCCAACACTCACCGTGAAGGAAAGATAACTTCGATCGATTGAAGAGGAAATGTTTGAAGAATCAAGGGGTCTACATTCCACGGAGGATTGTAGGAAGGTTCAAGGTCGAACCGGTCTCAAGTTTTGGAGGGCTTCGTGATCAAATCCAAGAAGCTTGAGCAAGTGGGTTGTAGTAGCAAAGCAACTGCCCTGTGAAGAAGGCCGAGTCGTGCGAGAAGCCACCAAGCGTGACCAAGGCATCTCCGGACGAGTCCCAAAGGATCAAGTCACCGTGTGATCAAGACTTGTATCTGGACTGTAACCACTCGTATATTGATCAATACTTAGTGGATTCCTCCAGGAGTTGGAGAAGAGAGGAGTAGAAGAATTACCCCATCTTCGAACCTCTATAAAAACTTATTGTGTCATTTACATTTCAAGACTTTAATTTACGCATCTTATTTTATCTGTGATAAATTTGCTATCCAATTGATAATCAATCGAGTGCTAAAACCAAGTATTAAAACAAACTTAACTTTATTCAAGGGTGTTAACTCTTCACGAAAAAACAAATCACAAGTAGAGTTTTTTTAGTCAAAACAATTGAGTTATTCTATCAACAAAATCGGTCAGTGCTGTTGAGTGACTAACTCTGGCGATTAACTAACTTAGCTGTCCATCAAGGACACACGTGAAATATTAACTCGAATTTTTAAAAAGGACTAATTTGAAAAGTTGGTAAGGTTTATTCATCCCCCTTCTAAACCTTACACTCACACCCCTTGGGACCTACACCAACAGAAGAACTAACAAAAAAAACTGAACACAAGTCATTTAATTGAAGCATTTATTAACAGACAACATTTATAAAGCATAACCCAGAATAAATATAAGCATATTATATGAAATGCGTAAGCATGATATAGAATGTGAATAAGCGTAATTGTCAACACCAATAAGCAGTTGAAAACATCAATAGGCAAACATCCAGACTTAGGAAAAAAAAGTGGCAAATACTAATTACCTCATGTATGAAAGCATTATATAAAACATGCATAAGCATAATATACAATACGAATAAGCAAAGTTATCAGCAACAATATGCATTTTAAACTCCCATTAAAGCAATCTCCCAAACTTCGTTTTTTCCAAATAATAAAGAAAAAAAAAACACAACAATCCTAAGCATTTTGCACATACTTTAATACATATAAGCATATACAAACCACAGATAAGCAATATTTTTGCCTTAATAAAATAATCTCCCAATACTTCTAGAAAACTAGGAAATACTAATTACCACCCTCCCCACGTTTGACAGTATAATCTAAAACATATGTAATCATAATACAGAACAATCATAAGCATATTTATCAACAACAATATGCAATTTTAAAACATATCCAGCCCTGGCAATGTCTTTCATAAAAATGCAATAAAATATCAAAAAAAAGCAAAGAACGAAAAAGTGAAAAACAAATTGCCCTACCTACAATGAGGGTGAATGCACAGTTGAAAATTTGCTGCCTCCTCGAATAATACTCATGGTTCCGGATGCCGCGTCGAAAAATAACAGACGAATCGGGGGTATTTTACAGATTTGTGATTTTTTTCAGCAAAATTGGTGGTTTCCAAAAAACTTCTTCTGAGGAAATTTCAAGCTACCTGAGTGATGTAGATGGAGCCGGTTCAACTTGGATTTTGATTTTCGACCGATTGATGAGATTGATTTTTTGATTTTCGAATGAAGGGTTATACAACAATCTGTGATTTTTCACTTTTGTTGTTATTTCACAGGAATGGGATGTGTAGAATGAAAAAGCAATCTGTGATTTTTTACTTTTGCTGGTATTTCGATAGACGGATGAGAAGAATTCTTGAAGAATGAAAATGGAGGTGGGTTTTCTCACGGTATGGAGGATTTTGGAGACGGTTTGCAGAGAGCACTCTTGGGCATTGCAAGGAGAAAGACTCTTCTTTGATAATAGTGACTATTCGATTACCAAGTAGGCAAAGATATGCAAGATTTTAGATAAACATGTCTGCCTAAACAATTCCTAATTTTTAGCCCACTACCAAAAATAACTTCCCTCCCAAAAATTGATATTCATTAAAATTACCAAAAAGTCTTTTTTTTATTAAGTTATCTATTAAAAATGGTAAAATCTGCTTAATCTCATCCGTTTAAAAATTAAACCAAGGCCTCAGATTTGATCTCGTGTACTCACATAAGATATGTGGACTCACCTGATCCAAATCCTATATATATATATAGTAATAGATCTAAGGTTGGTATTTGGTTTTAAAGACTCTACATGTTCTGGTTTTACAGCGCCTTCAAGAATCCATTCTTCTGGAAATGTAATATAGATCTGTTGATTGGGTCCATCTGCATCAAAATTGTAATTAATTTATTAAAAGGTAACTGTATTTTCTTAATGGATAAATTAGTAAAAAGTATGGTAGTTTTAATAGAATTATCAATTCTTTTGAATGAAATATCATTTTTTATATTTTCTAAATAAGAACTCTTTTCTCGTATGAGATTGTTAATGGTATTTTTATGAATTGAATAGGCTTTTATCATATTAAGGTTTTTCATTTTAGGTTTTTCAAGAAAATCAAAGTGTAAAGTTTTGTGATTAGTTTCAAAAGAAATAGCATTTTCACCAACGGTATATGGCGTTATGAGATTTATAAAAGGTGTTCCTAGAATAATCGTATGATGTATATCATTAACAAGAATAAATAAAGATTTTAAAGAAATTCCATTATTTATAATTGAAGCTTGACTCGGGGACCACTAGGATCGTAGGGAGGAAAATAAACAAGAGAAAGAAGACATGATAGAAGAAATAAATGAGAGCGAGAAATGAAATGCAGAAAAATAACAAAGCATAAAAGAAATAAATATATATAATATATTTATATATTTATATATATATTATAATAAAGCATAAAGGAAATATATATTTTATACTAATTATATATATATCATATATATATTAATTATATATATACATATATATATCTTGATCGAGTTACCCCCAGTTTATCTCAAGGATACTTTTGCAAGGGACTCCACGGATCAAGTAAGAACAAGAAATTTATAAGATTAGGCGGTTAAACCGACCATGTACATGAATTGAAAGACAAGAATTTAAAGACAGAATTAAAACTTAGGCGGTTAAACCGACCATGAACATGAATTTAAAAAGACATAATATTAAATCAAACCTTTTACAAATTTTGGAATTTGGAATTTACACCTTCATACAATGCTTCCTTGGAGAGTGAAGCTAGAAATGAAGCTTGCCTAAAGACAATTGAAAGCTTCTCTAAAATTTTTTTCGGAATTTGGAAAGTTTCTAAAATCTAAAAAATGAAGAGGATTTGCACTTGGAGAGGTTTTCTTCAAGCTTTCTTTCTTGCTTTGGATGCTAAAAAATTTGCCCTCATTGTGAGGGGGATCCCCCCTATTTATAGATTTTTCTAAGGATTTTTTAGGAATTTTTTAGTTTTTCACTCTGAATCGAACACCTTTCTGATGCTTGAATAGTATTCTCGCTCCAAATCACATTGCTACGATGACGCTACGATGTTGCGACATCAAATTGCTACAAGATTTTGATTTTTTTTTAATTTATATTTACAAATACATTTAATTTATCTCGTTCTAAGATATCTTCAAAGGCTTGACGAGAATGCCATTTCTTCTTGATATAGATGGCTTTCTGCTTTCGGAATGATTGCTAGAATTTTTAACCTTCCATTTGGTTAATAATGTTTTCTTCTTCTTCTATTCCCGTTGTTTCGGGAATCATGCATTAGTTGTTCATCTTCCGATCGTATTCGAGATATCCATTCGATTGTCCGTTAGTTGTTCATCTTCCGACGATTTATACGTGAGCGTCCATTCCGGATTTTCTTCTTTTTATACCAATCAACAAGCTCACGGGTGACTTGTTTGATTATTGGAATATAGAAAGATTTGGTATTTTGATCATTCTTATTTTCCAAATATATTTTATAAATCTTACTTTGAAATACAAGTCTAGTATCCCAATATTTGTTCTCAAGTTTGCTTCCTTCGAAAAGGTCTTTTGCTAGTGTCCGGATCTCCATCTGTTTATTTGTGTTCTTAGGGAGTTGTGGCATTTTAATTTGTAATTGTATCCATGAAAGTGTGAATTAAAAGGGGATCTTCAACTAGAATACCTTCTAGGAATATAACATGTTTGGCGGTTCAAATCTATTTTGAATCCATTCAGAGATTTGGATTCAATATTGGCACAAACCCAGGCTTCATCGGGAAGAAATGAGGATCGATATTTTTGAACGATGGATTTAAGTTTTCTCCCGAAAAACTTTCTTCCAAGAGTTTGTCATTTGTTTTGAAAATAATAAAATCAATTAGATCAAGTCTAATAATGTTTGGATAGTGAGTCTGCCACCCGGTATTTGATTCCTCTAGGATGAGAGATTAGGAATTTTTCAAGTCAATCACACATTTATTGCAACTTCAAGTCAATCACAATTTTTCAAGTCAATCACACCATTCTAAAGAATTTAGACTTCTAAGTTGGTAATTTTTATCATTTACGCTATTATAGAGGTTATCAAGCAAAACCCGATGATCTTCTCAACGCTTGTTACCGTGTGCGCTACTTAAAAGTAATGTTATTTCTTGGGTATTGATGAAGTATAGTATCTCCGAATTTGTAAGTAGATCTGTTGATCGGGTCCATCTCGCATCAAAATTGTAATTAATTTATTAAAAGGTAAATCGTATTTTCTTAATGGATAAATTAGTAAAAATATGGTAGTTTTAATAGAATTATCAATTCTTTTGAATGAAATATCATTTTTTATATTTTCTAAATAAGAACTCTTTTCTCGTATGAGATTGTTAATGGTATTTTTATGAATTGAATAGGCTTTTATCATATTAAGGTTTTTCATTTTAGGTTTTTCAAGAAAATCAAAGTGTAAAGTTTTGTGATTAGTTTCAAAAGAAATAGCATTTTCACCAACGGTATATGGCGTTATGAGATTTATAAAAGGTGTTCCTAGAATAACTGTATGATGTATATCATTAACAAGAATAAATAAAGATTTTAAAGAAATTCCATTATTTATAATTGAAGCTTCAGCTTTGGAATTAACACTAAGTTTTGAATTGTTTGCGGCTGATAACCTTTCATTAGTTCTTTTTTGGAATTTTCTGGGAACTATACCGGATTTTATACAATTTAAATCTGCACCTATATCAAATAAAGCAATTGTATTTATCTTGAATTTTTCTGAGAATTTGATAGTTGTTTTTATCATATATTTTCTAGAAGTTATTTCTCTTAGAACAAATAAAAAATCATCTGGAATTGTTTCAATATTTTCTATGTTACTTAGTTCGGTATTTTCATTTGCTTCATCATTTTCAGTACTCTCGTCATTTCCTAATTTTTCTATCATATATTTTATAACATCAAAATCTTGTTTTTGTTTTTCTTTTAATTCTCGTAATTCAATTTTTACTTCTTTCATTTCCTTTTGTAAATCTTGAATTGTTACATCTTTGTTTTTAACTCTTTTTGTCTTTCCAAGAATATTAGTTAAATCATAAGTATTTTTTGAAGTACTTGGTAAAATAGTATTTTTGTTTTCTCTTTCCTTTTTATTGTCAAAAGAATTTAATATCTTGTCAAGATAATCTTTTTGTAGTTCGGGATCATTAATATTTTTTAGTATTTCAAGATGGAATTGTTGTTCTTTAGTCAAGACACTAACATATTTTTCAGATTCATTATCAGAATTTGGACTAGACGAAACCATTTCATCTGATTGAAGGGATTTACGATCTTCTTTAGATCTTGAAGAGAAATTTTCATTTTCTGAATCGGGATTTGACTCAGAGGACTCTACTAAGAGATTTGTAATTTTATTCATAATTTCATCTTCTAATTGTAATTCTTGTATTCTTTTATTTAATCTACAAAAATTAGCAGTGTGACCTTTTTTATGACATTTCCAACATTCAACATTTTTCAACCATTCTTTGGAATTTTGATTGTTATGATTATTGGGTCTTGAATTTCTTGGTTTCTTGTAATAATCTTCTTTAGAAAATTGTCTTTTCTTATGGAATTTTCTACGAGATTTATGATGTTCTTTGTCGGATTTGTAATGTTCTTTATTAGAATCTTTGTAGGATTTATGACAAGTACCTGAGCAACCTGGAGATGGTTTATTGGGATCAACATCAAATTGTTGACAGAAAGTACCTAATTCAACTTTCAAAACCTTTTGAATCAATCAATTTGCTCACTCCAAATTCTCTTCAAAATCACAAAGACAAAAATTATAAATACATTCACATAGGATTAGTCCAAGTAGGAATTAAACCTCTTACTAAAGAAGGATTAAACACTTCAATTCTTACAATTCTTAGAGATGCTAGATTTACAAACTTTGAAGATTCCTTGTTAAGTTAACATTGAATCAAGTCTTTGCACAGTCCGATTTCTTTTGATCATTATCCAAATTTAACAATTTCTTTAAATGATAAAAATATTTTAAAAACTTTAGTATTACAAATAAAAACTCATAATTATAGAATGCTTGAAGGTCCATTCCAAAGAATAATAATTTTTAGAATTCATTACAAAGCTATGACATCGACCTTTGCTACAAAGTTAGATTTATGACCAAAAAGGAGAAACCCTCCTACTTCAAACAGATATAACTAGATCTAATACTATAATTCCTAGATCTATACAATGGAAAGATATTACACTTCCGAAAAAATGGATTCTTGAAGGCGTTGTAAAACCGAAACATGTAGAGTCTTTAAAACCAAATACCAACCTTAGATCTATTACTCAATATCAAGATGGTAAAGTTAGACTTTCTTTTAGTAGAAGAAGAAGCGATTTTAGCTTATCCGAAAATTCCTCCATTACGATACCATTGATTTGGGAAGAATCTCACAAATGCCTACAGTCATAGATACTTCTAATAAACCAAGATATTGTACTTCTAATATTCCAAATTCTTCTTTTAAAAATGTAGACTACTCTACAGAAATTCATCGACCAGTTTATGCTAGCAATAGAATGCAAGAAATAGAACAAGAGCCTTCTAGTCCAACTTTCTCGTCAATAACAGAAAATATAACTAATGAATTAAATGTCATAGAAAAAGAATTCCAAGTTGATAAAAAATTCTTTCATGATGATTTTTATTCTGAAAATAATTTAGAAAAAAGAATGTCGTTTTTCAAAAACTTTTTAAAAATTAGAAAAACAAATCCAAGAAAAATTTTATGAATTCATAAATAGACATAAAATCCATATTTTATTCTTTGATTGGTTTGAATTATATGCTTCAGAAAATTCCATTGATTTCCCTTTTAATAAATATGTTAATCCAGTTACCATTAGAAATAAAACACCAGAATGGGAAACCATAAGTGATTCTAGAAAAATTCAATCAAATCATCCTCATTTTCAAGGTATAAAACTTAATGTCCTAAATCAGCAAATTGATGCTATTCCTATTAAAACTCCAGGAGTTTGTGATAAAACAAATATAAAAAATATAGTTGTACAGAATAATTATACTAATACCAATTTAAATACCATAGGAAAACAACTTGACAGAATAGAAAGACATGTTCAAAAACAACCTTCTATAACTATAGATTCTTCAAATAATAAACTTAAAAATCCAATTTTTAAACCTTATCACATTTCTAAAAATAGCCTTAAAAATATGCAGGGTAATAAATCTGAATTTATTAAAGCTATACAAGATCAATTTAGTAAAATAGGTCCTATGACTAGTAGCTCTAGCCAACCGTTTGAGCCAATTGTTCCTGATACTCCAACTTCAGATCTTAAAATAAATACTATTAGACAATATTCTGATTTAAGTGATGCATTAAAACAATTTCAAAAACCTACTCAAAAAATTAATAAACTTGTTTGGAACCAACCACAAAATTTACAAATAATTCATTCTCCAGATTTAAATATTATAAAACCATTATCTCAATCCCGTTTTAATGCTTCTTCTATTTATGATTGGAACATTGATGGAAAAATAGAGTATGAAATTCTTAGTATGCTTCAACAAATGACCATGGCAGCAAATGCTTATAAAACACAAAACGGAACCCATGATAAAACCATTGCTGAAATTCTTATAGCAGGGTTCTCAGGTCAGTTAAAAGGATGGTGGGATTATTATCTCACAAATAACAACAAGAAGAAATTATAGATGCTATTAAAACTGATGAAGATGATATACCAATTTTAGATGATGAAGGAAACCCTCAACAAGATGCCGTTGCTAGGTTAATTCTTACTATTTCTTTACATTTCATAGGAGATCCCTCACATTTAAAAGATAAAAATGCTGAATTACTAGCAAATCTTAGATGTAGAAAACTTAGTGATTTTCAATATTATAAAAATACTTTTCTAACTAGAATAATGCTTAGAGAAGATTCTAATCAGCCATTTTGGAAAGAAAAATTCCTTACAGGATTACCAACTCTCTTAGGAGAAAAAGTTAGAAATAAAATTAGAGAAACTAGTGGGAAACAAATAATACCTTATGATGAGTATACTTATGGCCAATTAGTTAGTTTAACTCAACAGGAAGGATTAAGAATATGCCAAGACTTAAAACTCCAAAAACATTTGAAATGGGAACTAAAGAAAACCAAATTAGAATTAGGTACTTTCAAACAATTTGATGTTGATCCCAATAAACTATCTCCATGTTGCTCGGTACTTGTCATAAATCCTACAAAGATTCTAACAAAGAACATTACAAAATCCCACAAAGAACATCATAAATCTCGTAGAAAATTCCATAAGAAAAGACAATTTTCTAAAGAAGATTATTACAAGAATCCAAGAAATTCAAGACCCAATAATCATAACAATCAAAATTCCAAAGAATGGTTGAAAAATGTTGAATGTTGAAAATACCGAACTAAGTAACATAGAAAATATTGAAACAATTCCAGATGATTTTTTATTTGTTCTAAGAGAAATAACTTCTAGAAAATATATGATAAAAATAACTATCAAATTCTCAGAAAAATTCAAGATAAATACAATTGCTTTATTTGATACAGGTGCAGATTTAAATTGTATAAAATCCGGTATAGTTCCCAGAAAATTCCAAAAAAGAACTGATGAAAGGTTATCAGCCGCAAACAATTCAAAACTTAGTGTTAATTCCAAAGCTGAAGCTTCAATTATAAATAATGGAATTTCTTTAAAATTTTTATTTATTCTTGTTAATGATATACATCATATAGTTATTCTAGGAACACCTTTTATAAATCTCATAACGCCATATATCGTTGGTGAAAATGCTATTTCTTTTGAAACTAATCACAAAACTTTACACTTTGATTTTCTTGAAAAACCTAAAATGAAAAACCTTAATATGATAAAAGCCTATTCAATTCATAAAAATACCATTAACAATCTCATACGAGAAAAGAGTTCTTATTTAGAAAATATAAAAAATGATATTTCATTCAAAAGAATTGATAATTCTATTAAAACTACCATACTTTTTACTAATTTATCCATTAAGAAAATATAGTTACCTTTTAATAAATTAATTACAATTTTGATGCAGATGGACCCAGTCAACAGATCTACTTACAAATTCGGGGATACTATACTTCATCAATACCCAAGAAGTAACCTTACTTTTCCTAGCAGACACGGTAACAAGCTAGCAAAAGATCATCAAGTTTTGCTTGATAACCTCTATAATAGCAGAAATGATAAAAATTACCAACTTAGAAGTCTAAATTCTTTAGAATGGTATTTTACCCATAGAAGTGGATTTCAATACTTTGTCATTTTAAAAGGAAAAACCATAGGGATTCTCAAAACATGGTCGATGGTTGCATCAGCCATAGATATCCCAAATCTCATTTTTTATGGATTCCAAACTTTTGAAGAAGCAATAATATTTGCTAATGAAAATCTTGGGGAAAACACTTTTTGGATAGAAAATCAAAATGAATTTATAAATAGAAGGATCAATGAAAAAATATTAACAAATGATGTTCCACTTGATCTTGTAAGAACTTTCTTTTTTCCTAATCAACAAATTGAAATTCTTCCAAAATATATAAAAGAACTAATTTTTGAAAAAGCCCAAGAGACTTTTCAGAAAAAAGAATAAGAAATTCACAAATTCCTCAATTTAGCAACAATAGGAAAGTTAGATATCAGAGGTCTAAAAATATACCATGATTATTATCATAGCAAGAATAGCCGAATGTACAAGACAATGCCCTGTTAAGTCCTGCTATCGATGCTCATGCACACTAGATTACAATATCAATAAATGTGTGATTGACTTCGAAAAATTCCTAATCTCTCATCCTAGAGGAATCAAATACCCGGGTGGCAGACTCACTATCCAAACATTATTAGACTTCGGTCTAATTGATTTTATTATTTTCAAAACAAATGACAAACTCTTGGAAGAAAGTTTTCTGGGAGAAAAACTTAAATCCATCGTTCAAAAATATCGATCCTCATTTCTTCCTGATGAAGCCTGGGTTTGTGCCAATATTGAATCCAAATCTCCTGAATGGATTCAAAATAGATTTGAACCTGCCAAACATGTTATATTCCTAGAAGGTATTCTAGTTGAAGATCCCCCTTTTGATTCACACTTTCATGGATACAATTACAAATTAAAATGCCACAGCTCCCTAAGAACACAGATAAACAGATGGAGATCCAGGACACTAGCAAAAGACCTTTTCGAAGGAAGCAAACTTCAGAACAAATATTGGGATACTAGACTTGTATTCCAAAGTAAATTTATAAAATATATTTGGAAAATAAGAATAATCAAAATACCAAATCTTTCTATATTCCAATAATCTGCTAAACAAGCCACCCGAGCTTGTTGAATGGTATAAAATGCAAGAAAATCCGGAATGGACGCTCACGTAAAATCAAAGATGAACAACTAACGCACAATCCGGAATGGATATCCCAATACTGGTCGGAAGATGAACAACTAATGACATGATTCCCGAAAACAAATGGGAATAGAAGAAGAAGAAAACATTATTAACCAAATGGAAGGTTAAAAATTCCAGCAATCATTCCGAAAGCAGAAAGCCATCTATATCAAGAAGAAATGGCATTCTCGTCAAGCCTTTGAAGATATCTTAGAACGAGATAAATTAAATGTATTTGTAAATATAAATTAAAAAAAAAATTGAAAGTCTTGTAGCAATTTGATGTCGGCAACATCGTAGCGTCTCAGAGCAATGTGATCAGTGAGAATACTAAAAAATTCCTAAAAAATCCTTAGAAAAATCTATAAATAGGGGGGATCCCCCTCACAATGAGGGCAAGTTTTTTAGCATCCAAAGCAAGAAAGAAAGCTTGAAGAAAACCTCTCCAAGTGCAAATCCTCTTCATTTTTTAGATTTTAGAAACTTTCCAAATTCCGAAAAAAAAATTTAGAGAAGCTTTCAATTGTCTTTAGGCAAGCTTCATTTTTAGTTTTTAGTTTTTGAAGATCTAGCTTCCATCTCCAAGGAAGCATTGTATGAAGGTGTAAATTCCAAATTCCAAAATTTGTAAAAGGTTTGATTTAATATTATGTCTTTTTAAATTCATGTTCATGGTCAGTTTAACCGCCTATGTTTTAATTCTGTCTTTAAATTCTTGTCTTTCAATTCATGTACATGGTCGGTTTAACCGCCTAATCTTATAAATTCCTTGTTCTTACTTGATCCGTGGAGACCCTTGCAAAAGTATCCTTGAGAGAAACTGGGGGTAACTCGATCAAGATATATATATATATATATATATATATATAAATATAATTAATATATATATGATATATATATATATAATTAGTATAAAATATATATTTCGTTTATGCTTTATTATAATATATATATAAATATATAAATATATTATATATATTTATTTCTTTTATGCTTTGTTATTTTTCGCATTTCATTTTCATTATATATATATATATATATATATATATATATATATATATACGCACTAAGCAGCGCATACAATAAAGGCGAGACAGATGTGTTTTCTTCCGATATCATCTCTACAACTTCACGACAACGGAAATTCGGATACAACTATAACCCAATCATTCTTGGCACGATTGCAATCACTCTATCCGAAAGATGGCGACATCTCGAAAAGGGTCGGTTTAGACAAAGACAGCCAGTTGAAATTCGACGTAAGCTTCTTCAAGAATGTGAGGGATGGAAATGGCGTTCTTGAGTCGGACCAGAGGCTTTGGGGAGACTCGTCTACGCGTAAAATTGTTGATAAGTATGCAGGAAATATAAGAGGGTTACTTGGTTTCAGGTTTGATTTTGAGTTCCCAAAAGCTATGATCAAAATGAGTGGCATTGAAGTCAAGACGTACACAAGGGGAGATCGAAAGAAATGCTCCAAGTTCAATTGAATTACTATTATATTGTCTTTACTTCTCTGTTAATTCATTGACATGGAGCAGGGATGATTTACTGTCTAATATTCTATGTTTTTTTTGGCAAAAACTCATATAGGATCGTCTTACGGGTCGCAATCCGTAAGACGGATCCTACTGACCCATGGACCTGGTCCCCACAGATCTGGTCCCCGCGGATCCTGTTGACCAGGTCCACAGGTCAATGCCACCTGCTGGATTTTTTTTTCTTTCTGTTTTTATGTTTTTCTTCCCCTGTTAAAAGTAACAGTTTTCTGAGAAAAAGTATCGGTTATTTTAGATAAAGTATTGTGAAGCCCCGATTTTTCCGAGCTTATAATTGATTCTTATTGTCGTCTATGTATTTGATCGACTATTTTACCGCGTCACTTTGACGGGTAATTATTAATAATATATATATTGTATTTTATTTCATTTTATTTAATTACTTGTGATCATGATCATCATTAATTCTATTTCTCATTTATGATCACTTGATTGATCATTATTACTATTTTTGTATTTATTAGTCACCTTAGAATTTTAAGAGACTATTTATTTTAGAGACTTTTACCTTATAGAATTAAGATTTTGATTTAGATTAAGTGATCATGAGACTTATAAGTGATCAAGGAAATCACTAATTATTTTGGAGATTGATATATTTCATCTATTATCATCAAATTTGGGACAAAACAAAATATGGATTTACCACAATGCCCTTATAATGGACGGCCATGATGATGATTTTTGGAGTAAAAATATCATCCAACTCTTGTACACTCACACCTTATATTAGTCATCTTATGTATAATTATACCATTAATTCAAACATTATACACATCATCTTATACATAAATTCTTTATTATTAATTTTGCCAACATGTTGGAAGTCTTCCCAACATTCCATTCAAACCATCTCATGTTCATACCTTTGACCTGCAAAATGTCTCCCACGCAAGAAGCAAAATGCAAGACACAAAATTAAACAAAATTATCTCCTCTCCCCCTCTATTGTGGACGGCCAAGAGGCCTTATTTTTCAAAAATTTTGTTAAAATTTTATCCAACACATTCTAACTCTCAAGCCTTTTCTCCTCCTTCTCTCTAAACTTCCTACTTCTCTCTACTCTTTCTTCTTACATTCTTCTTCAACACTAAGAAAAATTTCAAGATTTTTCCTCCTTAATAGCCAAAAAATTCGAACACCCCCCTTCACAAGGTAAGAAATGTTGTTCTCCAATTCATCTTGATATCATCTACCTACCTCTTTTCACTTCTTGACTTAAGTTAATTTTGGATTTTGGAGGTACATTTAGAAGACCATTTGGAGATTAGAGCTTGACATCATTTTGAAGAGGACTTCAAGACTTGAAGAAGAACTAGTAGAGAAATTTGGACTACAAGGTAAGAATTGGACACTAGAACCCTTCTTTCCTCTTATTTCTATTTTTTTTCAAATTTTAACACCCCTTTTTCATTTTTGAGAAATAGGGGCTGACCTTAGGTGACTTTGGAGTTGAACCAAAAATTCCAAATTTAAAGCTTCAACTAGTCTCCAATCACCACTACACAAGGTAAAGTGTAGTCTTTCTCATTTTCTTGTCTCCTTCTTTTTCTCCTTAATTTTTCTCTCATTTTTGTAACATCAAATTTTTGATATTTCTTGACTTAGGGGCTGACCTAAGTGACCTCATCCAAAAATTGTGAAATTTATCCTTTTATTTCACAATTTTCCAATTTCAAGGTGGGTGGAAAAGTACTTTCCAACTATTAGGTGTTTTTATTAAAATGCATGTAGAAATTTTGATCATGAGCCTTGAGATATATAATCTATGTATTGCATGTCAATTTTATGTATCAAATCATGAAAATTCTCAAGAGTTGCTCAAAATTGCTATTTATTGAATTTTAGGTGCATGCATGTGCAATTTAATGTTCTATTTGATGAATTCTTGTATGTATTGGATATGCATGTGTATGATCTTTAAAATCCATGTTTTGGATGACTTATAATCTGGACAAGTCGAGCATAATTGATTAAATTTCAATTTTGGACTTAAAAATGTAAAAATGGAAAGTTGATGGACTAAATTGCAAGAAAATGAAAGTTAAAGGACCCCTCTGCAAATTTCGATTTTTGGGACTGTACTCAGGTTCAAAAATGACTTTTGGACATTTTAATAAAGTTTTAAGAATTTTAAGATAAATAAAATCAACCTTTAAAAGCCCAAGGACTAGATTGTAAAATTTTAAAAGTTTAAGGGCTACTTTGCAAATTTTAAAACTGTACCAGACCTTAACTTTAAATTTTGAAAATTTTATTCTTAAGGTACTGGAAATGACATATTTTAAATGTATTCCAAAAATCCAAGTGTTTAGGGCTTGGAAAGTAAATTTTCTAAAATTGAGGGACTAATGTGTAAAATACTAAACTTGAGGACCCAAATGAAATTTCCAGGACTTATGCAGCCCATGCACCTGGAAATACTAATTTAACTATAACTTAATTATATTTTGGACCCAAGGTTCAAATTTCATAACAATTGGACCCCTAAAAGTCTTAAAGGCAATTATTTCAAAATGGGACAAAAATGATATTTTCAAAAGTTAAAGAACCTACACTTATTTCTTTTAAAAACTGCTTTTCTCCCAATATCCTACTAACCTTAGTAACATTTTCCAACTTGAATCACATTAAAATCCCTTCCGGTTTGTGAGTTCTGATTATTTTAAACTTAAGGTCCGAATTAGCAATTTTTACAAATTTGGGGCCAATGTGAGAATTTTTTAAAAACTTGACCTTAAAACTTTAAAAACCTGAATCTCTGGACAATTTGGAGAATTTAGGAACTGACCTCATAATTTTCCAAGGTCGGGATATTTATTTATTCAATTTTTTAACCCCAAAAGTTTTGGTTTTTACAAAACGGGGCTAAATTGTAATTTTTCTTTTATAAAGGACCTAACCCAAATTATTTTCCCTTTTTACTAAAATAGCCCTGGACCCTCTGACTTGGGGATTTAATTAAAATATTTTATTTTCCCAAAAACCCTTGACTTATCGGACCGATTAATACCCGATCGCGGAGCGACTTCCTCGCCTTGCGATGTTGAATCTATAACGGGACTTATGTTCCACCTAATCTTTCAAGATATCGAAGGTTGTTTATCCTTCCGATAATCATCTTCATTCAAAAACTCCACCAACGCCATAATTGCCACTCGCGTTTCAAAATTTTCCTGAACTGCTTCCCTGAATCAATAATACTCGACTGTCTGGTTGACTACCTGAACTTGTATTTACCTTCCTGCTTGAGTCAACATTGGTGTGTCGAGCTCACGGTCGGAATGAATACGTCGGGGATGGAACCAAGGCAGCTGTTTGCTATTCCACTCTTCCTACCCCATCGTCCCTAATCCCGCAAATCGAGGGACGAAGTTTGTCCAAGGGAAGCGGGTCGTAGTACTTGAGGTATAATCATGATTATGACAATCCGGGCCTAGCTAGCTCTCTTTGTGGATTTATCTTTGCCTATGGATCGATAAGGTGACAGTCTTGGACCATCTTGCTCGGGGAGTTACAAGGAAGAACGAAGGAATCATTGCCGATCCACACGATTCCAGAGTTATCGGACCCATTTGGTTGGCGCTACAAATCCGTACGCAACCGCTACTTGTTTTGCATTGGTTGGCGCTACAAATCCGTACGCAACCATTATCTGCCTTGTATGGGATTGGCGTTACATTTCCGTACGCAATCCTACATGTCTTGATCGAATCACATAGTGTCCGTGTGACCATGAACTTTTTTCTTAAGTCAGTATAAGTATATTACTTAAATATATTTATCACGACGCTTGTGGACTGTGTGTGAATTCATGCATCATACTCACGCGTTTTCATATAACTGTTTTCTCGCATTAACTATATATCGCCACACTTGCACACGATCACCCCATCCACTGAGATTTATGTCTCATCCCCACCTGTTTTCTAACCTTTAGATGAGGACTTCGTTGAAGATCTTTGAACCGGCCTTGATTAAGCCTTTGTACTCCGCTTGTTGGATTTACTACTTCTTGTTGTTGTTGATGGACTCATTTCTTGTGATTGTTGTTGGACTATTCTATTTTCTTTTCATTCCGATTTGTAACTGAAGGGCGTAGGACCCTTTGACTTTGAAGTTGTTATCGTTGGTTGATTTTCGAGGATGTAATTTGGATTATGGATTGTGGACTGTAAGTTGTGCTTGTTATTTTATTTCCGCTGCTATTTTGACTCTGTTTCATTGGGTTCTCGATGATATTCGTCTAGACTGTTTGGTTATTTGTATTTAAGTTGTGGATCGTCGTCGCGTCCCATTTGGGGCGTGACAAGTATCATATTTTTTAATATAGCCACAAATTATAATTACATTGCATTGAAAGAAAAATAAATATATTAGAGTTAAAATAAAACATTTATGAGTAAAAGTATATATTTTTTGAGACAAAATATCATGTTTTAAGAGTAAAAACATATGTTTTATAAATAAAGGTGGATTTTTATTTTATTTTTAATAATAGGTGGGCTGGGCACTGGGCAGGTGGGCTGGGGCGGGTCGCGGGTCGCAAGTAGGATCCGTCTTATGGAATAGGATCCGTAAGACGGTCCTACAAGAGACCTACTCCTTTTTTTTTTGTAATTTCCAAACATCTTTGGGTTTATTTATAATTAGCCCAAACTTCATGGATGTTTTGTAATTATCCGAAAAAAACGTATAATTAATGGGCATATTTTAAATCAAGCCAAGAAAGACATCCAATCTCATCCTAATAAGACATTTATATAGGACCAAAAGGCTAAATACATGTATAATAGGTCCATGCGGTCCAAACTGTTGTGTTCACAAAATCACAGGATAATAAACTCAACGAAAATTAAAGATTTCCGGGATTGAAATAAAGTGTCGATGTGTTTCTTGGACCAACAAGGAAACTACCCAAATTGAATGACTTGGAAACTAAAAATAAACACTTGGAAATTGCGAAAAGTAGCTAATTCTGCCTTTTTATTATGAAGACCGAGCAGAGAGTGTCTGGTCGGCTTTGTACACTGAATTTGAATTTTACAAGCTATATAGTAGAGTTTCTCTCCTGTCTTTTTCCTAATAAATGAGATCTATTTATACTATTACAATGAGTGGGCTAATCATCATTACATCTACGATAATTGTGGGATATTATTGGAACACGTGTCTTCCCCCTGATATGCATGGGGTGAATGCTGGCCATGTATTGAGAGAAGCTTGTTGACTTGTCCCGTTGACTCGTTGACAGGTGGTACCTTGGTCTGCCATTGGTGTGTTGAATCCACTTAGTGGGAAATTTGTTGCGTGGAGCACTTACTGGAATTGTTTTGTTGTAGTGGGTTGGGCTCGAGTCGTGCCATGTCATCAGGTCGGCTTCTTACATCATCCTGGTCAGCCGCCCACGTCATCTTGGGTGGCTTACGTCATCATCACCTGAATGGCCACGTGGAAATATTTTTGCCCAGCCCAGCTCGGGTATCATTAATGGCCCCCAAGTTAAATTCCAAGGAGAAGATTCTTCGAAACAGTTTTGACTTTAATTTGGAAAGAGAAAAATTAGAAGTCAAACGGTTTTTAAACTATTGACAGTTGTCACTTGTCCATCAATGTCTAAAACGGCACATTAATTGAGTCCCATGATGATAGAGACGTGGAATCTTTCTGTTTAACCATCATGGTGTGGGAAACATAACGACGTGATAGTTACTCAGCCTTTTTGAATTTGAAAAGACACGCCCCCTTCCAACTAGTGCGATACTTCCGAGGGAAGATAAATATGGCTTTCCTCTTTCATTTTTTACTTTCGCATTCACTCTGTCACGCCCCAAACGGGACGCGACAAACGATCCACAACTTAAATACAATAACCAAACAGTCTAGACAAATATCAACGAGAACCCAATGAGACAGAGTCTAAATAGCAGCGGAAATAAATAACAAGTACAAGTTACAACTTAAATTCCAACAAAATCCAAATACATCCAACATAATAACCTGAATAAGTTTACAGGCCAAAACTAAAACAAAATGTAAAGTACAATATCCAAATTTTAAACGTCAAAGGGTCCTACGCCTTTAAATTACAGTCAAAGAGAGAAAAGAGTAGCAGGATAAACGGGAGTCCAACATCAATAGAAGTACATGAAATAAGAACGATCATCGCAAAAAAGGTGCAAGATCGACAGGCGGGGCGAGGTCATCAATCGTGGCGGTTCGAAATCTTCAATATAGTCCCCATCTAAAGGTTAGAAAATAGGTGGGGATGAGACAAAATCTCGATGGATGGGGTGATCGTGTGCAAGTGTGGCGCAATATAGTTAATGTGAGAAAACAATTATATGAAAACGTGTGAGTATGATGCATGAATTCACACACACGATCCACAAGCGTCGTGATAAATATATTTAAGTAATATACTTATACGATTTGAGAAAACAGATTCATGGTCACACATGCACTATGTGATTCGATCAAGACAGTAGGATTGCGTGCGGAAATGTAACGCCAATCCCATGCAAGGCAATTAATGGTTGCATACGGATTTGTAGCGCCAACCAATGCAAAACAAGTAGTGGTTGCGTCACGGATTTGTAGCGCCAACCAAATGGGTCCGATAACTCCGAATCGTGTGGATCAAACAACGATTCCTTCGTTCTTCCTTGTAACTCCCCAGCAGATGGTCCAAGACCGGCACCTTATCGCTCCATAGGCAAAGACAAAATCCACAAAGGAGCTTGCAAGGCTCGGATCTGTCATAATCATGATTATACCTCAAGTACTACGACCCGCTTCCCGGGCGCTCCGTCCCTCGATTCTTGGGATTAGGGCGATGGGGCGGAAGAGTGGAATAGCAGCCGAGCTGCCCGGTTTCATCCCCGACGTATCCATTCCGACTATGAGCTCGACACACCAAGTTGACTCAGGCAGGCAAGTAATTACAAATACAGCAATCAACCAGCGATGAGTATGATTGATTCAGGGAAGCAGTTCAAGAAAATTTTTGAAAAGCGCGAGTGGCAATTATGGCGTTGGTGGAGTATTTGGATAAAGATGATCATCGGAAGGATAAGCAATCTTCGATATCTTGAAATATTAGGTGGGACATAAGTCCCGTTATAGATTCAAAATCGCAAGGCGAGGAAGTCGCTCCGCGATCGGGTATTAATCGGTCAAATTGATCCGATAAGTCAAGGGTTTTTGGGAAAGTAAAATACTTTAATTAAATCTCCAAGTCAGAGGGTCCAGGTCTATTTTAGTAAGAGAGAAAATAATTTGAGTTAGGTCCTTTATAAAAGAAAAATTGTAATTTAGCCCCGTTTTGTAAAAACCAACACTTTTGGGGTTAAAAATTGAATAAATAAATATCCCGACCTTGAAAAATTATGAGGTCAGTTCCTAAATTCTCTAAATTGTCCAGAGATTCACGTTTTTTAAAGTTTTGAGGTCGGGTTTTTTTAAAATTCTCACATTGGCCCCAAATTTGTAAAAATTGCCAATTCGGACCTTAAGTTTTAAAAATTCGGAACTCACAAACCGGAAGGGATTTTAATGTGATTCCAGTTGGAAAATGTCACTAGGGTTAGTAGGATATTGGGACAAAAGCAGTTTTTAAAAGAAATATGTGTAGGTCCTTTAACGTTTTGAAAATATCATTTTTGTCCCATTTTGAAATAATTGCCTTTAAGGCTTTTAGGGGTCCAATTGTTATGAAATTTGAACCTTAGGTCCAAAATATAATTAAGTTATAGTTAAGTTAGTATTTCCAGGTGCATGGGCTTCATAAGTCCTGGAAATTTCATTTGGGTCCTCAAGTTTAGTATTTTACACATTAGTCCCTCAATTTTTGTAAAATTACTTTCCAAGCCCTAAACACTTGGATTTTTGGAATACTTTTAAAATATATAATTCCCAGTACCTTAAGAGTAAAAATTTCAAATTTTAAAGTTTAGGTCTGGTACAGTTTTAAAAATTGCAAAGTAGCCCTTAAACTTTCAAAATTTTACAATCTAGTCCTTGGGCTTTTAAAGGTTGATTTTATTTATCTTAAAACTCTTAAAACTTTATTAAAATGTCCAAAAGTCATTTTTGAACCTGAGTACAGTCCCAAGTTTCGAAATTTGCAGAGGGGTCCTTTAATTTCCAATTTCTTGCAATTTAGTCCACCAACTTTCCATTTTTACATTTTTAAGTCCAAAATTGAAATTTAATCAATTATGCTCGACTTTTACAGGTTATAAGGCATCCCAAACATAGATTTTAAAGATCATACACATGCATGTCCAACACATACAAGAATTCATCAATTAAAACATTAAATTGCACACGCATGCACCTAAAATTCAATAAATAGCAAATTTGAGCAACTCTTGAGAATTTTCATGACTTGATACATAAATATTTTTCCACCCACCTTAAAATTGGAAATTGTGAAATAAAAGGTTAATTTCACAATTTTTGGATGAGGCTTCTTAGGTCAGCCCCTAATTCAAAAAAAAATCAAAATTTTGAAGTTAGAAAAATGAGAGAAAAATTAAGGAGAAAAAGAAGGAAATAAGGAAATGAGAAGGACTACACTTTACCTTGTGTATTAGATGTTTGGAAACTAGTTGAAGCTTAAAAATTGGAAATTTTGGCTCAACTCCAAAATCACCTAAGGTCAGCCCCTATTTCTCAAAAATGAAAAAGGGGTGTTAAAATTTGAAAAAAAATAGAAAGAGTAGGAAAGAAGGGGTCTAGTACTCAATTCTTACCTTGTAGTCTAAATTCCTCTACTATTTCTACTTCAAGCTTGAGGTGCTTCTTCAAAAATGTTGTCAAGCTCTAATCTTCAAGGTCTTCTAAATGTACCTCCAAACCAAATTCAAACTTAAGTTAAGAAGGTGGAAGAGATGAACTATGTGATATCAAAAATGGATTGAAGATAAAATTTCTTACCTTGTAGTATGGTTGGTTCGATTTTTTTGAAGAATAGGGAGGAAAATCTTGAAATTTTTCTAAGTATTGGAGAAGAAAGTGAAAGGAAGAGTAGAGAGAAGTTGGGAGTTTTACAGAGAAGGAGGAGGATTTTGCTTGAGAGTGAATGTGTTAGATGAAAAATGAGATGAATTTTTGACACAAAAATGGCCATATGGCCGTCCACTTCAAGGAGAGAGGGGGAGGAATTTTGTTCAAATTGTGTCTTGCATTTTGCCTCATGCATGGGAGACAATTTGAAGGTCAAAGGTATGGGCAAGACTTGGTTTGAATGGAATGTTGGAAGACTTCCAACATGTTGGCAAAAATATTATTAAAGAAATAATATAAGAGAAGATGTATATAATGTTTGAATTAATGGTATAATTATACACAAGATGACTAATATAAGGTGTAGGTGTACAAGAGTTGGATGATATTTTTACTCCAAAAATATCCATGTTGGCCGTCCATACTAAGGGCAATTTGGTAATTCCATATATTTTTTTGTCCCAAATTTGATGATAATAGATGAAATATATCAATCTCCGAAATAATTAGTGATTTCCTTGATCACTTATAAGTCTCATGATCACTTAATCTAAATCAAAATCTTAATTTTATAAGGTAAAAGTCTCTAAAATAAATAGTCTCTTAAAATTCTAAGGTGACTAATAAATACAAAAATAGTAATAATGATCAATCAAGTGATCATAAATGAGGAATAGAATTAATAAAGATCATGATCACAAGTAATTAAGTGAAATACAATAAAATGCAAAATGTATATATTATTAATAATTACCCGTCAAAATGACGCGGTAAAATAGTCGATCAAAAGTATAAATAATAATAAGGATCAATTAATAGCTCGGAAAAATCGGGGCTTCACACACTCCATACAAACTAGCGTTTACAGAGACCGAGCAGAAGATTTCAGGTCGGCTTTGAGAACAGAGGCTCGAGAACACTTAGGTAATTTTCAAAAAAATTCCTTTCTTTCTTCTTTTTCTTTGTTTTTCCAAAAAACATGTCCGGTTCTGCTGACGACAGTCAAAACCGAGATTGTAGCATGGAACTCAAAGTTGAAGATCCTCCATCCGACAATCCTTCATCTGTAAGCCCTTCGTCGAAAAGAAAAGCAACTCCATAAAGTCCTAACAACATCGACGTCTCCAGTTCTAGCCATAGTCCTGATCTGGAGGTTCCTTTAAGTGATCGGTAAGTGATTTTCAATCCTACCCCTATCACAGTGATCCGTGAGGGTCAAGTATACAAGACGAATTTGTCCTCGGAGGAGGAGCCAGATGAGCAAGCAGAGACTTCAGACCACCAAGAAAACAACCTAGAAGATTCAAACATGGAATCCGAGCATAGTGACCCTGAGGAGGTCAGGGTACCTGAAGGCGCGGGTGCGGCCGCCGCGGAGGTCCCGAAAGCAAGCGGGGAGGAGCAAGGTAGCCCGGACATGGTCGACCATAGGGCTGAACTGGGCAGGACCGAGGCCGCATGGCCAAGCAGCAGGCCCCCTAATAATATTTGGGGAGAGTGGACCCAAACCGACCAGAACAATCAAATAGGCTTGATGTCGCATGAGTTAGAGACCCTTTATCAGAGGCATCAAATCCCTTCATTCATCCAGTTCTGGTTGCCTGACCACGACGAGGTGCCCGAGTTGTCGCCCGCGGGGTGTATTGCTATGCACGCCCACAACCTTATGTATGGGCTGAGGTTTCCCCTACCAAGGCAGATCACCAGATGGTTCAGGAGGTAGGGCCTCCCATTATCCCAGGTACACCCGATGACCTGGGGTCGGCTGATCTATTGGTACTTTTCTCCCTTCCGCGCCCTCATTTTGAAGATCTGAACGAGCTCTTTGTGTGGAAAGTGACCCTTGGTCGGGGGCGGCCATCGGGGTTGTACTACGTACAGACCCGTCCCAGCTATCCAGATTGGCTGGTTCTGGGCCTTCCACAGTCTCTGAAGGAGTGGAAGGATAAATGGTTTTGGGTCAGTGGGGACTGGCAGACCCCACGCGGGGATGGAGATTTGTATCTTGACCCTCCGCTTCAATTCCAATATGATTTTCGTAAGTATATCTCTGCTTTTTAAATTTCCGAAATTTTTCTAATCGTTAATTTTTTATTCTTCTTCTCCGGGAATCGCCCTTCTTAGAGTCATCTTTTAGCCGAATTCGTGAATCGGCTAGAAAATATCCAAGCTTTGACCGCGTCGAACAGAAGATGCGGTTCCTTCAAGCGAGAGCGGTCGTCTCTGGGCCGGCCTATGTCCTAGGTTGCCGTAGTCACAGCCAAGCGAGATAGCTTGGGAAGAGCAAGGTGGGGGAGTCCACCGCAAGCGAGAGCGAGGTGGAGTGCCTGTACACCCAACAAGGGCAGAATAGGTTGGGTCTCCTCTGTTAAAGGTTGATCCCCTTAGGCAAGTGCCTCGGATGGCTGGGCGGACCGAGCGAACTGAGCAGCCACGACAGGCTGAAACCCAAACTAAGCATATTTCTATAAGTTTGAATTCCCTTGTATTTTTGACATCTTTTTAACTTTCTTTCATATTTTGCGTGTTTGTTGTAGGCCCAGCAGGGGTGGATGTCTTTGCTCGCCTTAACCATATAAGGCGGACTGCTGCCCGGGGGACTGGGACAAATATTGGGTGGACCGCCGAGACCAAATAGAAAAGATGGGCCGAAATTCAAGACGGCAAGCGCAAGGCTGCAGACGTGCCAGAAGAAGAAGAGCAGCCTCTCAGGCAGAGAAGGGGGAGTGGGGTTGAGATAAATGAGCTCGGTCAGACTGAAAGGACTGGGCCAACTCCGTGGGTTCCCCCGACCAACATCCCTTCGGGGGAGACTCTGAACGAAGCTCGGCGGTGGGCATTTTCGGATGACTTGGGGCAGGAGGCACATTTTGTCCCCCCAAATCTTGGCGGGGAGGAGGCCTGTGAGGGCATGGCCGATTTGAGGCCTCAGTAGTTTGTTGAGTTTGCCAAATGCTCAACGTCGACCGAGGAGCAGGTGGCAGCATTGCCTGAGGCTAGTCGGGCAGCACATGACGTGCTGGCTCAGGCCTGGACTACCAGGATCGATCGGTTCTGCACAAAAATTGGGTGGGAAGAGATGGCCCAATACACCATGGGGTTGTCTGGCCGGATCATAGGCACCCTATGGCGCATGATTGGGCAAGGGCGTGACCTTCAAAGACGCCATGCTTATCTGTAGGATGCCCATGCTAGTCTGCGCGGGGTTCAGGAATCCCTGGAAACTTAGACCACGGCGGTCATGGTGGCGGCCAATACTACGAGAAGGTCTGCCGAACAAGCCTTCGCCACTCAGGATGAGGCGGAAAAAGCCGAGCGTGAGTTCCATGGAGAGGTGGATGAATTGAGAAAGGCGGTGGCCTCGCACCCAGGGGAGTTGGTAAGGCGAAAGGCTAAGATTCGGAGGGAGATGGAGGAGGCCCTCCAGAAACAGTTGGAGGAGGCTCGGGCGGAGGCCGTGAGGGCTTATAAATGGTCTGGGGAGTATGCCTTCATGCTGACTTGCGGGCATGCAATTAGTGTTCCGTGGTCGATCTGGAGAGGGAGCTTGACACTGTGGTCGATCGGAAATTTTGAACTTTATTGACAATATTTCTTTAGATAGGAAACATTCCACGGATGATTGAACTTTTCTCCAATCAAGTATTCAAGCTCGTACGCCCCATTTAATAAGACCTTGTTAATTCTATATGGGCCCTCCCAGTCGGGCCATGGGCTAGTTCGGCTCCTGTGACCCTTTTGAAAACTAGATCGCCGACCTAGAATTTCCTTTCCTTCACTTTCGAGTTGTAGTATCTTTCACTTCTCTGTTTATATATAGCATTTTTCATCTCGACACTACATCTCTTCTCCTTTAATAGATCCAATTCTGCTCGCAGGGCGACCTCATTCTTTTCTTCGTAAAAAATAGCAATTCTAAATGTTGGGGCCCCAATTTCTACTGGAATGATGGCCTCGGCTCCATATGTCAGGG